>OY748307.1:2271397-2513625 GCA_963556515.1 Nudaria mundana
CCGGCAGTTCTTTTAGATACCGATATCTGCAGTATCGATGTCAGCATCCTCATATTGACCGATGACCCCTTAAGTCGCACATTGATAATATGATGGCAAGCTTCGAGGTCTTAGGCTACTAGAGTATTGGTCAGTTGGTAGAACGTTGCTCTGGAAACGGAACATTCGCTGACTCGAGTCTGGCCCGAGACTACCGTTTTTACGATTCATATTGTAAAATTGTCATATCGCTCAAAAAGTTTTAAGTGTCACTTACATCCCAATACCGTTAAAAACCTCCATCGTTATCACTTTAAAAAGTGCAACGCGTCAAAGATACCAATTAGTAGTTGTCAAAGCGCGCGCGATATCACGCCCGATCAACAAGAGCCCCCGCACTTTTTGCGCGTGTTTACAGCAGATCACGATCGTAAAATACGTTAAGTGTTCGATGGGGCCAGGAAAAGAACGTTTTTTTTATTATTTCTTTATTTTCACAGTTTGTCAATTAAAGATTACCCAGCAAAGTTACTACGTAATCGCGTGTAATAAATGAAGATTTTTCTTATTGTAATGTTCATGATAATAAATGCAACCATGGCATGGCAGATCTTGGGTTCGATCCCAAGTTGATTTAAATGTCATCTGTATATTTGAATTGATTCTAAATTCTAAGGAAACTTTTCTTTATTAAGTTGCAGTGACACGTCGAATCGTAAACGTTTTACAGGATCGAAGAGGAAATTTCTTCGGGGTTTTTCAAAGGATTATTTAAAAATGTTAATGAAAAAGCCACTTTGCTGTCAATAATGAATACCTTGTTTCTATCTCTTGATTCGTGGCCTCACCGCAGCCCCTCACACTCCAGGTACCTCATTAGATTCGACAAAAGTATCAGTTCAAAGCTATACCACACGGTCGTGTTGCCATGTTTGATTGCACCGCAAGTTATTGCTACACGATTAGTTAGTAGTGTGATTTTGAAACTGTGATTTGTGAAGGAAGGAACAGGATACTTATAATATTAAGAAAGAAATTATAAATAGATCACAAAAACTGATGTCATCGGCGGGACTCGAACCCACCTGCCTTTTTCCCTAACAGGGGGACTGCTGCTCTGACCAACTGAGCCACGATGACCACTACCGATGACATCGAATTTTTGCTTCATATCATATTCATAATTTCTACATCGCGCTATTAAGGTTAGCGTTGGTTTAGCGTTAGTTTTTGTGATCTATTTATAATTTATTTCTTAATATTTTAAGAATAGTTTAAGCAAACTCATTGCTTTGAAATACGAAAATAAAAGGATACTTATAGTTATTGTTGTATCACTGACTTGGCAAGAGCGCGTTCGAATAATCGAATACTTTGTCACATTGACACTTTGGTAAATTTATCTGAAGTTCTATCAACATCCTTTGTGTCAGTCTTCCTAACCTGTGCAGTACTTCTGCTGCCAGACGAAGTACGTTTTCGCATAAATTATATCAAAGCGGCTCGGAAAAGGCAAAAGGCTCGTCCCTCAATACGAAGGACTTACAAACTGACTGAAATGACTGTCTACCCCTGAGGGTATAAGATATAGAAGATAATTATCGTAGGAACAGCCTTTAAGGTATCCTATCAAATACTATGATAATTTAGGCTATTTCATTAATTGAATAAATGCAGGGTGCTAAGGAACTGTACTCAACAGGGCGCAAGTCATTTTTCAGCAAGCGGTGCACCTGCTGACACACTGAAGCTGCCAGAGCCAGGCAATGTCAAAAATACCCAAAGTGCCCAAAACCGGCAATAGGTTGAACTTTTGCGTGGAACTAACAAATTGAGGGGGCGAAATGTAGAAAGAAATGCCACTATTAGTTACATCATCATTGTCTCAACCCATTTGACCCCTACTGCTGGGCATAGGCCTCATCTGAAGAAGGGGGAATTCAGCCTACCACTGTCCAAACGGGTTGATATAGTTACGAGTACATAAATGAGAATAATTTAAGTCCAGAAGTGGCGCTGGCTAAGCAGGATGCATAGTACAGTAGCGCTGTTTAGTCGAAGCCCACTCATAGGTGAACGGGAATCTAGGGTGAAAGTCATGTAAGCCATTAACACTCGTAATAAACTTATCCAAGAGGCCAATTTAAAACATTGAAAAAACTACCTCTACGTAAAATTACGTGAAGAAAATATTAGGGCACGCGATAAGTACATAAAAGCTTAAAGTTTAAACCTCCAGTCCCCCTGCTATTAAGGGTAAGAACGCGCGCAGACCGCCAAAGTGTCACAACTCAGTGTAATTAATATTTTAATTGGGCATTTTGTGCGCTGTTACTTAGCTGATATTGCTCGATAAATTCGGTGACGCTAATAATGTCTAACCCCCTTGTTGAGTGCTTCCGGGCTTTAGATATTGTGTGTATTAACAACACGAGACATAAAGACTAACGCTGAGAATCAATTTCCTTAAGATAACTACGATATAAGTTTTTAACCGAGCGAAGAAACGTCTACATTTCGAGAACATACGGGATAGTTTTGCTTTCGTCTGTAGGTTTGTTGTTCAGGACTAGCGAATCTTGGCACCTTGGCAACAATATTTTCATCGTAAGCTTTTTTTGTTGGGGGGAATTGCAGGTCACTAGTTTTTAGTACCAATCGGGTAGCAAACAAGCACACAGCTCAAATCATGGCAAAAGACACTTGTAATACCATAAGTCTATGAAGGGTAAGAGATAAGACGAAAAATGGAAAAGAGAAGTGGATCTCCGGAACTGTTACATCCAGTGAGAAATACTGCATAAGTTTACGCCATTTATTACGCGAAATGTGGGTATAATAATCCCTCTGTCTACCCCTTCGGCGGTAGATACGTGTTGTTGTGTATGTCAGAGACAAACATTCAGTATAAAGAAAGTAAAGCTCCATAGTGGAAAAGTACATTACGTGGATTTGTTGAATATGTGCAGCAACTTCACCATATAAATGTCATCAATCGACAGTATAAATAGTAGAAAAGCAATTATATATGTATTCGTATCGATGGTATTGATGTCCATTAGGTATTACCGCAACACTAGCCTGATACTAGATCAGAAAACCCTCATATCACTGATTAATTCAAAACCGGTCCACACCTATTTAACACAATAACAAGCCAACACCGACACAGTTAACTAAACACATCATCCCTCTAAATATTAAGTGTTAATAATGTCGCTGACACCCCCACCCCTTCACCCCTTGAGATCAAAAATTCACCGAAACTTCCCCCCCACAAAGGGTTGGTTTACTTCGACGATTTTCAAACTCGTTACTCCCTATATCGGATATTGGGATGATATTAACCGTATCTTTTGTAAAGTGACGGATTTCTTCAAGCAAATCGTGCTAACAGATTTAAATGGTAACTCTTTAAGGGGAATAGCGATATCGAGAAATAAAATTTAGCCAAATTTGAATTAGCATTTTGGTTTCATTATTCTTTCGTTGTTTTGATTGGACCTGCTAAACAGGATAACGAATGCAAACGAACTGCTTAGAACTGCTAGATTTATTTTGTACTCTGATACCTCCATCTGTTAATTTAGAATATAATGTCCCTGTATCCTTCTAATATTCTGTCAAATCAGGGATAATACTCGTAACAATCAAATCTAAGCAATACATTTGCGAATTGAAGTTGGGTTTATTTCTCAATCGTGATGTGAGTGACTAGTGCAAATAATAATATTAGTATTGACTTCCATTGCAGGTACGTTCTAAAGTGTATGCACAGAAGCTAAGCTAAACTTATCAAGAAGACTAGTAAGTATTCATATATCTACATTATCTTAAAAATTTCTGTCCTGAAGAAATACTTAACTGTGTGTTTCTTTTAAATGCAGACGAAATGAGAAACAAGTTTATGATATGTATGAAGTATACAGGTTTATTTATTTTAAAATATAAGATTTAAAGTTATATAGTTATAAGAAAGGCACATTGCCTTTCTTATTACTTTATTCACCTACAATATGAGTAGTGAATCTTTACATCAACCGAAGTCCTACTACTTGTAAAACATGTTGCTGTCGAATTAAACGAAACTTATCTCGATCAAAAAATAAATATCATCTAATTATATCCTTCTTTTTGAAGTCTATATCAACCCAGAAAGTTATATAACTACAGACCTCTTGTATATTCTAAACAACAGCCACAAATACTCCTTCCGATATTCCCCCCCGCATCATCAACATTAATATTCATTCCCCCCTATTCCACCCACTAATGAACACAATCAATATATAATGCAATCAAAACACGTAATTAAAATTGCTCCCGAGACATTTGCATATGAAAACCTTTATAATTGATCATTCGTAGCACCCCTATAAGACAATGCAGGGGTGCAAAACGAGACTAAACAAATTAGACCTCGGAAACAGATAGAAAATATGTATTTGTTTCGTTTAGAAGTGTGAAGTTGTATTGTAACATGCTTTTCACATGTATGGCATCACGTACATAGCTGTTTCATTGGCTCCGTAGTTGCAATATTGTAGTGGGATCAAATATTTCTGGTTTCAGCCCATGGTTATTGTTATTTGTGTATTTATTATAGATATACATAGATATATGTGCATTATGTGTGTATCATAAATATTGTAGTTCATCGCACCAGCTTTTTCAATTTAGGAGGATTCGTGTTAGGAGGATTTTATAATTGCCACATTTCGCCAGTCACTGGACTCACGTCGAGTCTAATGCTGTTGCCGTGCACTACGGATATATTTGCCAGAGCCTCCCCCATCTTACCTGAACGAGGTCATGATGACTTCGAATCCGGAGATGTCGATAACGTCCCTTTGCACCCTTTTTATTTAGTTTCGTTTCATTTACTGTCGATCAGAATAGAGGTAACTAAACCCGTCATTTAATCAGTGCGGTTGCATCGTTATTGAATAGAGAATACGAGTTCTTACATCAATCTACACCATAATTTCCGTACAAAAAGCAGTGTGCAAATAAACATAGCGACTATGCGTGCGGTATATTAATTTTTCAACGAGTGCAGTGGTGCTCTTGAAAACGTCGCCGCTGGCGTCGCAGACGGTTGCGAGGGTTGTAGACACGTCTGTCTGGCATATCGGCCAAACAGTAAGCGATTTAGACATCTCACAGTGTCTGGAAGAGCCTTAAATATTGCGGTGTTTCGTTGAGCAAAGAAAATTTTGTATACCTTCATGCACGATGCATATTTGAACCTAAAGAGGTAGATCACAGAGCAACTGGAAGTGTTTGTTGTCGAACAACTACTTTACCTACCCTTGGCATTATTCCTGGTATATATCTTTTTTTTATTTTTTTTTTCAGTTCCGCGGCCCTAGGTCGCGGTCGCTCTAACGTCCGTTGCCGGGCGTCTCTGGTTACAAGCAGAACGTATTTCCAGTGGCGCCCGGCGGACTTTGACCACCTCTGTGGTCTCTGCGGGGGTTGGGTCGGGATGAGAATCCCGCGTCGTTGGGGTCGGGTTTTATCCCGCGTCAGTGAGTGAATCTGGTTGCGTGCTATGGGGCAAAGGCCCCGCAGCACGCAACCCTTCTAGCCTGCTTCTGTAAGGACGACGGGTGGTGATCCCGCCGTCCTCAGGCCCCGATCATGGAGGTCGATGGTCTTGGGCGTAGATGAGTCTGCGGCGCCCTCGCCGCTGACTACGGAACTCGGCGGGGCGGGTACGCTCCCTCTCCCTCTCGGCCGCCTCCGCGAGCACGACTTGCTCGCAGAAGGACACGGCCGCGTTCCACCTACTCCCGCTGGAGACCATGGCTTGAAGCATGGTCTCCAGCGAGAGGGTATCCACGCCTAGACCCACTACGAGGTCCCGGCGCTGACTCGCCCACGCTGAGCACTCCACCAACGTGTGGAGTGCGGTGTCGTCGTCGGAAACCTCGCAGTGTTGACACCGGGGTTTGACCTCACGACGGATGCGAAACAGATAGCTACCGAAGCATCCATGCCCGGTAACGATCTGCGTCGCACGATACGTGAGGTCACCATGCTGCCTCTGCAGCCAATCGTCCATGATCGGTCTCACCGCCGCGATGATGGTGGTACCCCACTTGGGTTGCTCAAGTCGCACCCTCCATGACTCCATGAGATCCTGGCGGAGTTGGGACCGCTGGTCCTCGATTTCTCCTTCAGGTGGACCGTTCCGAGGTCTGTGAAAACACAGAACCTCGGACTTGTGCAAGGCCACCTCCAGTCCCAGCCGCCGTATCCGACCCACGACTTGAGCAACACCCGTCGTGACCTTGAGTGCTGCCTCCTGGTACGTTGCACCCTGCGCCGTGACGAGGGTATCGTCGGCGTAGCACGTTATGCCGACGCCCTCAGGCAACGCACCCCGCAGCACCCAGTCGTAGCCGATGTTCCACAGAAGCGGCCCCAGGACCGACCCCTGTGGAACACCGCACGACACATCCCGCCGAGCTGGCCCGAGCCAGCTGGGGAAAGCTATGGCCCTCTCCGAGAGATAGGCCCCGACAATACGACGGAGGTAGAGAGGCGTTTCGTGATACACGAGCGCCTCCCTAACGCAGCTCCATGGCAAGGTGTTGAACGCGTTGGCGATGTCAAGAGACACCGTGTATATCTGCTGTATATCAAACCAGTAAAGTCAAAATGATTTTACTTAGGAACCCATTTGTTTTTGCTGGCTGTAAATGCGTAGTTTTTGTGGCCTATGCACGCACTACAACTAAGATGTGATGACAGTGATTACAGACACAACTTACAATCAGTTTTTTTCAAAGCCTTAATTTCTTTTAATACGTTACAGCATAATAAGAATTACAATATACATAATTATATAGGTACTAAAAATATTTACATTAAAAAATATCGTTTAAAAAATCCTCCGCGTCATTGCCAACTGGGAAGGTTCCCAGAATGCTGGCTGTGTTGCCACGTTGGATGACGATACTTATTCTTTGGGCCAGAAAAAGCCAGCCTTCTGGTCCTGAGAAGCATCGATTAAGCGTTAATAATAAATTAATTACTTATTACAAAAAAAATACGGATACATAAATAATAAAACTTTTATAAGTCAAAACTTCGGTTTAACTCTATATTTTATAGGCCACGTACCTCATTGGATTTAGCTGTCTAATATTATTAACTTCAAGTGTGACCCCGAGATAAAATTCCTTCTTTTGGAACATAATAAAGTTTATTGTACACCAATACATTGCCTATTTAGTACCGAACGAACGATTGCTACGAATACATACTTGCGCGCTTTCTGCTACCATGAAAATCATACCTTCCAAACATAACAGCTTGGCCTAAACGTTATCTTTGAATGATCTTTAATACTCGTACATAGATAGTTCTATTTATCATAAAGCAATTCCTTAGACATCTCTAATACCTTAACCTTACAGCACTGTTATTGTACCTATCAGGATATCTTTGTAGTCTATTAACTTCTAATGAACTACACAATAAAGCTTAACTATCATTTATATAACAAGATCAAAAGAACAAAAGCATTTAATCCCAAAACGATTGACTGTACAAGCGTTTTGCAATTTACATTTAATTAACTGGTCAAATCCGAACTCTAAAACATCAAAGGTTTTATCTAATACGCTCAGAGCAAAATCCTCCGCCATCGGTATTACGGACCCTCGACAATTTGTGTCTTCATATGAGGTGAAATTTTCACCAACGTTTGTCCAATAGTCTATTAAAACCTTACTACCAATAAGACTCTATCCTTTGTTTATAATAGACACTTTCTCTATATCCATTTCACTCCCACCTGGATGGTACAGCATGCCCACATCTTTGTCTAACGTTTGTTTTGTAGCAGCATTCTAGTGCATATCTAGGGTAGAAACAGTATGAAACACTCCGGAGGCACGTTAACGACGCACCCCGAGTCTGCCTGAGGCCGATTCAATTACTACTGTCGTATTATTTCGACGAAAATATGTATGTGTGTTGTACGTTTGTTGCGGTGTATATTAAATTCTGTTTCGTGTTTATTGGTCACCGTCGGCGGTGTTTGGATAAGGGTTGCAAGACGTATATTGGTACAAATTTACCTGGTTATATTAGTTCCGAGTTCCCTGAATTTCGTGCCATTTCAATATAACACAGGTTTGAACGACACGCATTAAATCAAGTTTTTTACCCGATGGGGTAAACAGAGGCGTTCAACAGGACCACATTCCACCAGGTATAACGCCTCCTTGTCGGTTTGTCAGCAGATCGACCGAGGGCAGATCGGGATGACTCGGTGCACAGAGATATTGATTTGAATGGACTTTAAATATCGATTTAAAATCGACCTATACTTTATTAGTAGTAAAAACAAGTCTATCCCTTTGGTAATTGGTTCAGGTTTTAACAGCTAACGAAATAATGCTACGAGTACATCGTTGGTAGTCTTAAGGTTTTCTTTTCTCACAGAAACATATTACACAGGTTAAAAAAGATTTCAGTAGGTATGTCAATTCAATTTTTATCCAAAACTGCTGCACCTAAATGGCCTTCAATGTTAAAATTAGTTTAATTTCTTGCCAGGCATTAAATGTTAACATAATCTGTGCTTTTAATTTAGTATTTCTTTTGTAACTGTACTCATGACAATGTAACATTTAAATCTCCGGAATCAAGCAGCTAACGCTATGGTTCACAAGATAAACTATCATTTATACAATCAATTGTTTAGCCACTATCACAGTTCCCATCAAATATCATCATTATAGTGTAATTGTAAGGCAATATCAACCAACTATATAATAGCTTTTGATTAACCGTTTGGAGCCCGCAGGGCACGATTATTGGACCGATATTGCCCTTAAACAATCCGATAAGGTGTTATCGGTGGCCCTTGCCTATTTATGGAGAGTTAATGGTTACCCTTCAATTTTAGGGTGGTTTTGATTTTCCTGATCGATTTTCCATTAAAGTGTTTAACAGAATTATGTGGTCACCATTTTGGTTTGTAAATTATAGTCGACGTTGCTTTTCTTAAAATATTAAAGGTTTAACATGTAAGTAATCGTAAAAGAAGTAAAACTACACTCCTATATTTCGCCAGTCACTTAAAAAAAATAAACTTATTGACGTTTCCCGGCATTTTGGTTAATTTTTTCAGAGCATCGCCCGTTTCAGCAGGTGCACCGCGTGCACGGGGGATGGCGACTTGGGCCATGAAGATGTTGATAGAAAACACTAGTACCCTAAAACTACAGCGCACCAATTTCGATTTCTGTCCGAACCCTTCGAAAGACTTAAACTGCAACTTATGTGGTTTCCTCAAATCTTAGGAATTATTCTTAATCAATTACCACTTGTATAGACATAAAAGTTATGAATACAATACAGTATTTCAATAAACAATAAACATCCATCAATCCGAATCCATTTTTCGAGACAAATTCATAAGACCAGAGTGCAACTCGTAGAATAATGGACCCAATCATTTCCGAGGCACTCACGCCTTGTCAAAGAACGATTGTCGACGATTGAACGATGGACCCGTCAAAAAGACCATTCGGTTGGTATACCATCCATCATAATACTATCTACCACCAGTTAACACAAACCTTACCTGCTCCTCTCTCCTTTATAAACATTAGAACTATCAGGGGAATTTCTCAGTCGACGGTAGATCAAGATATTTTGGTTGGAGTACGAATGAAATTATTTTCAGTACAGGTCCACTCTGGCGTTTCGATCTGTTCCGAGATGGATTAATTTGATTATATCTGAACAGATGTTGCTACGAGATATAGATATGCGAGGTATTGAATTGACAGTCTTGTATGTCTATGATATTTAGTATTTGGATGTAATGATCCGTAACCGGCCACCGTAAATAAGCGGCTACCAACGACGATTGAAGAAGCGGCAGAAGGCTCGGTGAAGGGATAAATACACTATTGCAAACGCGGTTGTAAACGTGGTATTAAACCCAGCGCTTTGCTGGTTGCACGGTTTATAACCAACAGTACTCAATAGAACATCGTTGGTTTTAAACAGCCGTTTTTAAATTGGCCTACAAGCAGGTACACCTAAAGATGCTCTGGTATATAAAAAAATGGCATACGTATAAAAATATAGACAGTCTGTTCCCTGTATGTTATAAAATTGTGAAGTTTGATTATATTTGTTTGATAATCACGTTATACTGCTGGGCTGATCTTGACGACAGGTAAGAAATCCTGAAGGATATTCTGAGCAGACTAGGCTACTTTTTATTTCTTAATAGATTTAAAACTCAGGCAATCCCGAGGGCGTCCACCAGTTCGAACATAATTTAATCACCGACGAATAACTGAAATATATAGCTGTTATTGCAATCAAACGCATTGCCCAGCTCGGGTATAGACTACACCACGAGTATTTGAGGGGGTATAACTGTAATTACATTATACAAATTTAGAGGTAAGATTGCAATGCTGTAGATTTGGGTAATATAAATAGGTAAACAACGATGTTATAAAACATTTTTTTTTGTATTTGGGTCGACAAAGTGACGCCGCCGGCCTGATGGTAAGCTATGGCGACGTCTGACGAAATACAGAAAGATACACAGAAATACTATAGAGAGTGGCCCTCAACATGACGACCTTGTAATGTGCTTGTTGACGCTTCGCCTAAAGAACCCAGGGTTATGTGGGAGGAAACACGTTGTACCATTGTCTATTTCTAATTTCCACTGAAAGCAGTATTATGTTTCATACCAATGAGTAGCAAGAAGAGACGAAACGGACTTCGACCAAATCGGAGATCTTCTGACAAAAGGCCAGGTCAAGAGTACCCGTAACCGGAGAGCGTGTATGAAAGTGGAAGAAGCGCAAAAAGTATGCCAGGATCGTAACAAGTGAAATTCCATACTTACTAATTGAGTAATAAACATGCCATCTACTGACTGATACCTACTTAAGTATATGCTTGAAAAAATTTACTTTTAACTAGCTGATCTCACGAATTTCATACTGCCACAGCAGCGCCACCTACAGGGTTCAATTGTATTTTCAAACCATCCAGCAGAAACCCATTAAAATATACTCAGTACACATACAAAATTTTATCCGAATAGGTCCAGCCGTTTGTGAAAAACACAAACAGAAGAATTATTTATTGATAAGTATATATTTAATTATACACTCATCATCACCTGTCACACGAAAAAAAACATTCTCAGCTATTACACTATCGTCCAATCGCGACTCAGAAACAGATTACCAACTACAATTAGGTGTTGTAGAACAAGTACCGTTCGTTATGGCGTTTGTGATATGTTGACACTTAGTGAACATTGTTCACGTAAGTGGTTTGGTACGTGTACAAGGTAAAATCGTAGTAACTAGTCGAATATTCTCGAATAGTCTTATTTTCTGTACGAATCACTTACACTACATGTTATAAAACAAAGTCACCCGTTCCGTATGTATGTTCAAATCTTTAAAACTAGGCAAAGGATTTTAATGCGGTTTTCGCCAATGGATAGAGTGGTTCTCGAGGAAGGTTTTGAGTATATTATTTGTCAAGCGGGCGAAGCTGCTAGTAGGTATTATAAAGAGGAAATATTTGATTGTTGGCATTGAATTCTATCTGCAACTATTGGACTGGTGCAAAATGCTTTCACCAACATGCAGCTACATTATTCCTGAGTGCTGTAGGCTACTTTTATCCTGGTAATGGGTGAATTGGTAACGAGGAGATCACTATATCATGCGGGTGGAGCCGCAGTAATGCAACTCTTATAATTTAAAAAAATTGTGAAGTGTCCCTATTAGCTTCTCCGGGGAGTACGTCGTCGTCACCTGCGCTAACAAACGTTCAAGGCAATGTGTAAATATATCCAAGGTCCGATAACAGCAATGCTTGGTCCCTATGACATGGGGACTAATAATGAATTTGTTGAAGTGTGGAGGTATTAGACAACTGAATCTACCTTCGGGGTAAAGACTTGATTTTGTGTTTAAATAATGATGTTGTTTAGTATTAGTATTTAGTAGTGTAAGCAAATTATGTAGTACCTACGTAATAACAGTGTAACTGTACCTACCTACTCGCACTTTTACCCTATTATCTGTGCTATTATGGAACGTATACATTTATTTCTATCGAGAAACAATACCTACGTTGTTACTTGAAATTCAGAAGCAAGACATCTTAATCAAGAGACAGGCCCCTTAGAGAAAAATACAATAAATCACAAACATGCAAATCCCACTAATAACTTGCACAAAACCGAAAACCATTTCACCGCGCCAAAGCGGGCACGGCAGTAATCCAGGAATATTTTATACCCCGCAATGTATAGGGGAGAAGGACTCCCGGGTCCTATTTCCATGTTGATGTTTAATAATTGATAATACCCCGCGAAAAACGCACTGTTCGAACGTACGCTGGATCGTTATAGAGCTGTTATTACCTATAATCTTCATACTTTCTTTACTAAATAAATATTACGAATTCCTAGAATTTATTCAAAGACAAGTGCTCTTAACTTTTAAATCCGCCAACTTCCTGAAACGTTTACTGCTCAATATATTCATTACACTACTTACTCTGTTAACCAATCAAAATATTATTACACATACAAACCCAATCACGCCTGTTTCATATTAGATACCCACATATCGCAGGCAAACCACTAACTGGGAAATACTTTATTGAGCGAAGCGAGCGGAGCCCCTTATCAGGTGACTCAAATGCAACTCGATGTGAAATTGTTTCTCGACAACTACCCAACCTTTTTTCATGATTTTTTCACTCAAAAATCAAGCATTCTCAGCTCAGGAGCAGGTTTTGGTCGAGACCGAATTTTGATTTAGGGCCCTCAAAATAGTTATTGACCAAAAAAAGTTATTGACCAAAAATACAACAATAGTAGCTTCGCTCAATTGCATGCTGCAGCGCAGTACCACGGCAGCGACCGCAGCTCCTAGTTGTATTAGAATACTAGTAATCGCAAATACGATCTACTAGCATTCCCGTTAACCCCTTCTGCTAAACTACAGTGCTTGTAAAACAATGGTAAGTAAAAAATTTTTTAAGAAAAAACTTTTTAGCATTAATTAATAGCATTAATTTTTCGCAGAATCAAAAGGACAACAAAACGTCGACAATTGTTTCGCCTCTAAACGAGGCATTATCAAGACTGTCTCAGAGAGAACAGCAAAATTCGTGGTTGGAACGTGTTTGCTTATAAGTAAACGCGTGCAAATTTCATTATCGCGATGTAGGATTGTTTACAATAACCAATGTGGGTAGAAACCTCAGATCATGCTAACTAAGTTCCAAAAATAGGTATTCACCAATACTTGACCTTATCTGTTTGATTTAATTACTGTCTCTTGATAAGTTGCATAGAAAACCCATACAACACACACAAACCAACAACAGTTAATGTGTCTGTCTGTTCTTTCAGATCTATTTGTTCGTTGAGTAAGGTGTCCGCATCTCTTCTAACTATTTCTAGCCTTTCCCAAACACTTAACTTGAACCCTTTCTCACATAACCGTAAAACTTTAAAAGTGTTACTATTGTTCAAGGAATGACCAGTGTCAAGAAGATGCTTCGCGAAGAGGGACCTTTCAGGACAACCATTGCGGGACGCCGCTCTATGTTCATCATCATTCACCGAGCCTTTTCCCAACTCAGTTGGGGTCGGCTTTCCAGTCTAACTGCGATTCGGCTGAACTTTGATATTTTCCGTGAAGCGACTGCCATCTGACCTCCACAACCCATGGGCGATATCAAAGTTCTGTAGTTAGACCGGTCGGATTTTTGATTTAGGGGTCCAACTACCCCTAACGACTGCCATAGATGTTAGTATGACAACCGGGACCGACGGCTTAACGTGCTCTCCGAGGCACGGAGGGGTCTCAATGTCTTAAGAAATGGTCACCCATCCTAAGACCGGCCTGAGTCGATGTTGCTTAACCTTTGCAATGTGTTAACATTGTCGGCAACCACTAGACCACGAGCCCCTCCTTAGCTATACTCAACGAGACGGGCCCCACGAACGGCAAACAAGCCGTGTACTTCCTAGGTGGATCTTGAATCGGATATAATAAATGAAAACTAGCCTTTCTACGTTTTTTATTCTACGTTTTTTATACTCTTTTGATTCTGCGAAAAATTAATGCTATTAATTAATGCTAAGTTTTTTCTTAAAAAAATTTTTACTTACCATTGTTTTGTCATGGATTTTCGCCAAGTAACGCCTGTTTCTATCCAATATTTTACAGTGCTTGTGTTAAGAGATGGTTCAGGTTGTGGTGACCAGACTTTAAACTCACGTTACCTTTACCCACGAGGCCACAAACACTTAGCATTTTGTTTGCCATAGCCTCGTCTATTGGACGGCACATTTAAACACACTAAAACATAGGCGCTATGTAACAAGCAGCTCTAGATTAATCCGCGATACCTGTGAGGTGTGTATCCTGGCATCACATTATCAGCCTCCTCGACTTGTAAACTGAGCGGCACAATCGATAATCATCTCGGATACAAACAAAATTTTCGCGGAGAACGCACACATTATGTGTGTAATTTTGATTGAAACGTATGATACTCGCAAGGGCGATGCCGGAATAGGGATGAATATTTAAATGAAATTATACTATGATTGGCAGAAAGTGTCAGCAAGAGGCAGTGTTTGTTTTTACAGTTATATTTTAGAAAAATAAATATATTCATGTGTATCAAGTGGAAATCAACAAAATTATTAGTCAAAACACGTTGTATTGCACCCACATTTGGCCAGACAGTTTGTGAGTCCTACGGTTAGATCTATTACTAGGATAAAAGTATTATAAATACAAATATTGTATATCCATATCTATGATCTATGCGTCGAAATACGAATTACGTCAGATATCAAAACCATCACAAACTTTCACAGTTAATTTTAGTCTAAACATTATTGTACAGAAATACTTCAAAATATTACTTGTATTTCTCAGAACAAGATACCTTAATATATAACAGCTCACATTTTTCCTTCAAAACATGTTTACACATTCCCTAATTATGTACCGAAATTCATCTAGCCGTACTTGAAATATTTTCTCGCTCCTTATTATTTTTCCAACAGTAATAAAATAAATGATTTTCATATCTTCATCACTAGGTAGTAATCCTGTGTCTACAGGCAGCGATGCTATAGAAGCTCGAGAACGGGGCTTGCTACGGTTTTATTCAACACCGTCGTCGGTAATAATTCTATCTGCATATATATCGGGCATGAGAGCAAGACTTAACATAGATTATTTGTTAAACAGACAGAAAGGTGACTCTTGTGGGACTTTGAATTACGTTTCTACCTGCGAAAATTCCGTAAAAATATTACCTGTGTTGAATTAATTTACTGTAATCTTCTGCTCTTTTTAAAAGTTACTCTAAGCTGCTTCTGTAGTAACTATTTTTTTAATTAGTTAGAAAGAAGTTCAAATATTACAACGGCTACTATTCTGACATCAGAAGCGGGCAACAAAAGTTAAGTTTGGCATTTACCATTTTAATTAGATACTAAAAACATTTACTCGTGTTTTACTAAACCAAATAGGCAAGTACCTACCTTTTTGTATCCGTGACTACAAAAATAAGTGACCTGACTGATGTAACCTCTCTTTAAATAAGTTAAGTGATCTTTGTACCCGGGATAAGCGTGTCTCGCCGCAATTGAAATGTTTATAGATACAATAATGCCCCCGGATCAATCCTCCGCCTTGCAAAGGTGGTTGTTTAATTTATTTTTCCTAGATACCCCTCTTTCTGGGGCTCGTCTTATTTGCAAGACCTTATTTGTATATCCTCGTTTGATGGTTCATGTCATAAATATTGTGATGTACTTGCTTATTTGCTGTGTAGAAGGTGAGCTGAATGTTTTATGTTTTATTCTGTTGAAAAATATTACAGCGGTTCAGTATTTTTGTACTAATGTACAAAATTAGTACAAAAAATTCATGGGGGTAGAAACATGCTTTTCTCATCATCAAATAGTTGCATGCTTTGTAGGTTATATGAGAGTTCCGGACTTGGGACCAACAAAAAGAACTGCTTTGGTGTCGTGGTCGGTAGAGCAGGCTTTCAACTCCCGGAGTCTCGGGTTCACTTCCCGGGTGGAATGAAATATTTGTGTGATTCACAAATGTTTGTTTCGTAGTTTGGGTGTTTTCTGATGTATATTATTTATGTACTTAGAAATATATAAGTTGTTTATCAGTTGTCTAGATCCCATAGCACAAGCTTATAGCTTAGTTTGGACTAGATAGATATACTGGCGAAATATGGGCATATTAAACTCCCCTGTCTACCCCTTCAGGGATAAAGACGTCATTTTGTGTGTGTTTGAGCGAGAAAACTTAAGAGAGAGTTTCGCGTGAGGTCGCAGGCGTCCACTAGTGCTTACATAAGTCCCCTGACATTCAAATGTGTACATTCTCTAAAGGATCATAGTATCCTCATTAAAATTGCCTCATCTGTTATTTATTAGAATCTTCAAGGAAAACGAGTTGCCAATTTGGCTCCGCATAAAGAATGCATTTTTGTAACGAGCCTTGGGATTTTATTAAATACAGTATCAGTGCAAAATATTCTTTTATTTTCTATGAATGCTTCCCCACATGTTAAGTACTGTCAGTGATGACTGAATCGTCACTGACACTGAAAAAATATTACAGGCATTATTAGGCACAGTTCAGCGTAAGTTTCTCATCTAACTGAGGCTGCACTGATATGTGTTAATCGACCATTACTTGATATTTTACTAACAGCAATAATAAGCACACTTTATTATACTTACAAAATTACGTTCTTGGGACGTTCTCAGTTCCAACATATATGTGGACCTAAAACGGTACTTTATGTATATTTTGATGCGAAATAAATATCATAATTTCATTCACGACTTACCATTGAAGACGTTCACTATCCATGGCTGGCTCTGTTAACGGGTTCTAAACACTTGAGTAACACTTACAGCAATGAGCGTCAACACTAGTCGGATTCAAAAGTTTCATATATTTTTAGACAACGAGAGGGGAACCATTTATGTTTTGATTTAGTCACCTAAGTGTGTGACTAAATCAAAATATTTTATGCTTGTTCAAATCAAAATATTTTATGCACAGATTTTTGCTATACAAATTTAATCACTCGGAGAATTCCATGATTCTACCGCCACATTCCAAACAGCAGTTTCCGGAGGAGAAGAACGGGCAAGAAAGTACTTGGTTGCTCCGTCCGTCCGTTGCGTGCGTCCGTCCATCTGTCTATCTGTCTGTCTGTCCGTACTCGGCTTTCCTCCTAAACGGTGAGTGCTAGAAACATGAAACTTTGCATGGATATGTGTATTTTAACTGCTCCGGTGGCGTGGTCGGTAGTGCATCGGCTTTCGAGTCTGGAGTCTCGGGTTCGATTCCCGGGTCGAATCTAATATTTGTGTGATCCGCAAATGTTTGTTTCGGAGTTTGGGTATTTTCTATGTATGTTATGTATGTATTTAGAAATATAGAAGTATGTTTATCAGTTCTCTAGATCCCATAGCACAAGCTTATAGTTTAGTTTGGGCTAGATGACGTTGTGTGAGAATGTGCAAAGCATTTAAACATTTATTATTTATTTACTACGCCGACAAAGTGCTAAAATAAAATAATGAAAATGATATTATTAGGGGTAGGATGGTTTTTTTTCTCGCGTCTATCCCATCGTATGGGGTATTATTAGATGGGTCTTTCAAAAACATTGAGAGGTTTCTAGAACAAGTTTTTGCTTTAAACATATGTTTGCAAGATATTTAACTTTAAAGAGCATCTTTTTGTTGAAACAGAGTGCCTTCCCCCCTAAAATCTAAACGGCTGACTCGAAAAATCTGAAGAAATCATGATGGTAGTCCATGGAATGAACTTTCAATGAAAACTATAACGGTTTGAATAACTTTGTTAGCTCAGGAGTTATAGAGGCTATTATGGGTAACTACGGAACCCTATTCTATGGCCGGTTTTTACCCGGTTTTTAGGACCAATCATTCAGAGGATACCTTAAATAGTGCTTTTTACTCGTTTGATCTATTACGAGGTTATTGTTTTATGCGGCAGTGATTTGCAAAAATAGCTCAAATACGCTTATAATAGCGGATGATTACGTATTTAAGCTGTTTAAGGTCATGGGATCGCTGCCTCGGTGCTACTCGTATTTAGAGATCTCTGGACCAGGAGGCTGTTTGTTTCTAGCTCAAAGAATTAGTATTGCTATTCAACTTGGCAACGCAGCCACCAATCTGGGAATCTTTCCAGTCAGCAATGATACAGAATAAAAAAAACGATGTTATGTTGTTCTACTCTGTGGCAATGAAGTGTAGGACTTTTTAGGGTTCCTTACCCAAAGGTTAAAACGAAACCCTATTACTGATACTTAGCTGTCTGTCGGTCTCCTCGCTGTATCTCATGAACCATGGTATTTAGAAAGTTGTTTTTTTTACAAAGATGTATTTCTGTTGACGCTATAACAACAAATACTAAATAATACACGTCAAAAATTGACACAGCAACCGACTTCAAACTACCGAAATGGGATCAAATAGTAGTCGGAATGGGACTAAATTGAAATGGGACCATTTGGGTGGCAGAAGCTTCCAAATAAAAACAAAAATTGTAATCTGTTCACCCAGTCCGAAGATACGAGGTAACAATTATAAAAAAATAAGAAAAAAAAAACCAAAAAGTCTAATTAAGAACCTCCTCCTTTTTTGGAAGTCGGTTGAAAATAGAATAAAATCAATATTTAGGGGGCTCTCGTACAAAAAAACGTAATTTGTTTTGCCATTTTTATACATAACAAGCCGATCGCCGCAGCTCCGCCCGCGTGATTTAGTTTCCCGGTTCCCATGGGAACATTACCGGATAAAAAGTAGCCTATGTTACTCAAGGTGAATGTAGCTTTCCAATGGTGAAAGAATTTTTGAAATCGGCACAGTTGTTTTTGAGTTTATTCATTACAAACATACACACATAAATACAAATCTTTGCTCTTTATAATAGTAGTATAGGAACCCTTCGTGCGCGAGTCCGACTCGCACTTGGCCGGTTTTTTTACAAATCTCAAGCATCTCACACAAGTACAAAATTTTTTGTTCGTGTAAATACTGACAATACTTTCTGCGTAACCACCCATAACCTAGAGGGCAATAAATCTCCTTATTATAGAAGTCTACTTCTTTAAAATGTTCAAACAACAAGCAGACACAAAATCCAACTCATAGCCAATGTCTTTTCTACGCTATAGGTTCAACAAATTTTACAGGATAAAATTCTTACCTCGAGAAAATTGTACCTAAGCATTAAAATATTCCCGCAGTACTTTCCAATAAAGTAATATAATGATGCATTTGAAAACATACACGTTATTAAAACATACAAGTGGCTTATTAGTGAAGAACATGTACCTACAGAATGAGGGTAGACCGCTAAAAAAATTGTCGAGTTAACAAAAGTATACGCGAATGAATCCCATTAGCGATTTACTAGATATGTCTAGTGATATGTAGAAAGACACTTATTACTTATTATATTGTTTTTAAATGCAAATACCAAGCCCAGTACCAAGTGTTTGAATAAAATGTATGCTTTGCTTTGTACATAGATGATGCTTTCAGCTTAGATTTATCACACCCGACCCGAAACCTAAGGCTACAATAAAAAAGTTAAAATTGTCATTAACGGTTTCTTTAGTATGTTAGGACAATTCACACAACGCCATTTAGTCTCGAAACTAAGCAAAGCTTGTAATATGAGTTCTAAATAAACTGATATAAATGCTTATATATATTTCTTTGTGAAAAAAAATACATACATATTATACATAGGAAACACCCAGACTTCTGATGTTTCGCAAAGGTAAAATATTTTCTCTTTCATAAGAACCTCCTCCTGCCAAATGAATTCAGATGTTATTGTCAAATACTGCATCTTTATTATTTTAAGTTGATATTCTTTACCTATAGTCTATATCTACACACAACCGCTCGGGTTTCCCCGCAACCTAATACACGTTATCACAACGATACGTAATAAAACCCCAAGTATGATGTTTTTGCGTAACAAGCAGTCTAAATTACGACAATTATTCAATGTTGTTGTGTTATCGGCAGTTGTAAAATTGGGAGACAGTGGGAGACCCTCATTAAGGTGAAAACTTGGGTGGTGCCTCCACAATTTTGATAATGTCGACGATGTAAAAAACGGCCGGGCAAAGTTGAATGATGTATTGGTAGGTTTGAGAATGACACTGCCATTTCGCTATCTCGAAAAATGTTGAATGTGAATTCACTGTTTTTCAAGATTCTTAAAAAGTAAATGTTGGTTAAAAGAGTTTTGAAGTTAGATCTAAATAGACTGAAAGGTTGTGTTTTTATGCACACTGTTTTTATAATAATGTTTACTATTTTTTTTATACTTGAGAGAATACAAAATACGAGGATGGATTAAAAAGTAATCGGCCTAACCAAGAAAATAAATACATAATAAATGAAATATATTTTAATTTTTCAACGTAATCACCATCAAGTTCAATGCACTTTTGCCATCTTCCCTTCCAAGCATTTAGCCCGTTGAAAAAAAATGATTCTTCCTTAGAGTCAAAATATGCGTCTACTGCTGCTTTGACGTCGTCATTTGTCAAAAATATTTGACCTCCCAAGTGCTTTTTTAGGTTAGGGAACAGAAAAAAGTCTGACGGTGCCAGATCAGGTGAATAAGGTGAATGCGGTAACAGTTAGCCTTTTTGGGGGGTGATGAACCAGGTCTTTTCCACTGTTTTGATTCCGGTGTACAGTAATGACCGGCTTATAACTTTGGACCCCTTAAGGCTAGGTCAAATTTTCTATTTATAGGCTTGCCTCCATATCGAGGGCTATCCATAAAGGGGTCAACCATCATTGTAGCATAAGTAGTTCTCGAGAGCTAAGAGGGACATTCTCCATATCTATTTGGCCTATAACTTTGGACCCCTTAGGGCTAGGTCAAATTTTCTATTTTTGGCTTGCCTCAAGATCGAGGGCTATCCATAGAGGGGTCAACCATCATTTTTATAGATAATTTTAAGATCCACAATTTTTGTCTAGGTATTTTTATGATAAAACTTACCGTTTTGCTGAAAATTGCGAAAGAGTCATTTTTTGGACCTTTGACCTCAAATAAAAAAAAAATCCACACACGGGAATGATGGGGAACTTTTAAATTTTATTTATAATTATGTTCTGAACAATTTTACTGATTTTCAGCTTGCTGGGACTTTATGCACCTTCGAATGTCTAAATTGACCGGACTACCTTGAGGAAACCCAACACGTTGACTATTATGTTTTGAGTACGTTCATAAAAGATGCCTATAATCTCGGCTATCTCTCTAATTTTCAATCTGCGGTCTCCCATAATTAAGTCGAGTATATTTTTTACATTTTCGTCAGTAGTGGACGTCGAAGGCCTTCCGAGCGGGGTTTGTCTTTCACACTCTCTCTACCACGCTTGAAATCTGCTATCAATTTTTTGACGGATGAAGAGCGCAATCCCCTAATGTACTGACCATATCATCATGGATGGCTTTTGATGACAGCCCCTTCTTATGGAGGTACTTAATGACGGCACGCTGCTCGATTTGCTCCATTTGCGGAAATGATGTCAGATTGCATTGTTAATAAATTTATAAAATTAAAACTAATTATCGCACACGTTTCAAACTTCACACAATTAACAGGTCTGAACTGAACTAAATAATGTGGGTAGATTTGATTTTTAGAACTAAATGGATCAGTGGTAGGCCGACTACTTTTCCATCCACGCTCGTACAAAACTAACCCACAGACTGAGATTCTGTGGGTTAGTTTTGTCGTTCCCAATAAGCGCAAATTTAAGCAACTATTCCACAAATTACTCGTGATTGAGTATCTAAATATCTGATCGACCTTTGAAGCTTCTCAACCTTCAATTTTTTTTAGAAAAAAGTTATTAATTCATCGTCTTCTTGATCTCTGTAGATTAAGTCTCCATTCAGTCTTCTTGATCTCTGTAGATTAAGTCTCCATCCAGTCTCCATCTGATCTTTAGTTAATAATAAAATTATACAAACAGCCGAGATCTCCCATCTCCTTTACCGATTTGACCCAGTGATCTCACACACAGGCCCGACCCATGTCATCGTTACCAGTGATGCTATGATCAAAGTAGTTTGCTAATTGACCGGCTATTCCGCATCACTATCACCCGACAATGCCTCTGACTTCAACTTCTATTAAAGATGCTCAAAGGGTTGTTTATGATCGGTACGCGGGAACTGATTTGTGTTAAAACAGTAACACTTCGAATGTTGGGGAATTAATCTGATTTTGTAGTCAAGTATTCAGAGTTCAAGTAAAGGCAAAATTAAAAACGGAATTTAATATGGAGTAATATAGGTGTGTGGGTGTGAGGATTTGTCAAAATGTCAAAATGCTAAAAGACGAACTTTACAGAAAATTTATTTGTAGCTTATACACCTACTACATAACATTTCCTACGCCAAAAGTTATTAGTGGAAGGCAAAATAAAAAAAAAGTACTTGAGGCCGTGCTCTAAATAGCTAAATCAGAAAAAATATTTTTCAGTCTCTCCAAACGTTGAGTTTTAAGCTACTAATAATTTCGCAGAATCATAATTAGGATGTTTCTTGCTATTACAATACTTCAACTGTAGATGTACACAAAATCGTAATAAAGTTCTTCACAAACCAATTACACTGCCAATCTAACTTCAATAACTTAATATCGTTAAATACTATAATTTTTTTCAAACCCCCACCTGTATCCCTTGCGGGCTTAATAAGGCGTCGGCCGTTTGACGCGACTTTTTATTCAACTAAAGTTACCACAAATTGGGGAATGTTGGGAAAATTTTATTTTGCTATTGACGTCGACGGCATGAAATAGTTTTATCATTCTCTATTATCACTAGATCACAGTAGTCGACTAAAAAGTATTTTATTTGTTAATCGAAAAGTGTTCTGTGTTAATTTCTTTTCCAAATAACAGTTTTGGAAAAAAATTATACCCGTGAGGCCCTTGCTAAGTAACGAACTGCTGAACGTCTTATAGTATTGAGTAGATTAGGAAAATGAAGGTATGATTTTAAACCGTCCACTTTTACTATGTAAATATCTACTACCTAAGTAGGTATTTATACAACGAGAAGAACTTTCGCTTCTGCCATTCAATGTAAAAATTATTTACACTGGCTTGCAGCAAAGAATGTTCTAAATAATTTTGAACAAAATTTGGTCATCCTACTAGTAAAGGAGCCGGTAGCTACGGAACCCCATTTTTATGGTTTTCATTAATGAAGATAGCTGCGGGGCTGATCGTTCGAGTCCCTGTAAACCTTGATCATGGGGTGATTTTAATACCTATTATTTTTTAAGATTGCAACTCGTTTGTTTATGGTGATACACATCTGTTGTCTGTCGTACACTCAGTAATGGTGTTTTTGGACACCGGCAATGGCAAGAATTTTCATATCTTTGTAAAATGGGGACGTACTTTTTTGTTCAGAAAAGATATTGAATTGCTTAAGATCCTGACGTAGCTAGAGCTAGCATAATGCTCTTCTGTCACACAGACTTATTTGGTGGAAACCTATTAGTTAGGCCTGATCAATTAGTATTTAGGCTACGCATGCGTCAATCGACGATCCTGTTAAACGAATCCAATTTGAATTTATTTATACAAATAAGAGGTAAAATTTTAACAATATTTATAACCATGCGTTGAAATAACCCGCTGATGCAACGGAAGCGCCGAAAAAACTAGTTTGCTTAAAAAAGCCGAGGTATGAATTCAAAAAACTTTATATATGAAAACTAGAAACTATAATTAGTGATAATGCTGGTCCAAAATTTTCAACACATAAATACACATAGCATAAGAAAAGGCGATCAAAATCCACGAAACCACCCGAACAGTCGTTATCGTGCTTATTGTTGTTTTTAATGAAATGTGACCAAAATGATGGCCGCCGAAGCATTGTCCGTCGGATCGCTGGCCATTATCCCCCTTTTCCCTCTTAATATCGTGAAGGACCCGCAATAAAATTTGCTTCGCTATGTTTTGGACGTCGCGTGAAACAGATCGTGTGACAACTTTAGAATGGGAGAGATAAAGTTTGTGATGCGTTTTATAGCGGCATTCGGATGTTGATTGGATTTTGTTTGTGCCTATTCTAGAAAGGTTATTGTGTACACTGGTTTAACTGTGAGTGATTCTAGATTTTAATAATATACATACTATCACATTGCACTAATCATGCATATATCCCCGAGGTGATAGGCGTTGCATAACATTCCTAGATTTTGCCAGTATTTTTACTGGCGCCACGTCATACGAGGCAAGCCTAGTACCGCTACCGGACATATAATTACAATTGATATTGATTGTAGGAACTCACTGTGTAACTACTACAAAAGAAGAAGAAGAAACAATGAACTTAAATATTAAAACTAAAATTCGTATCTAAAAACTAAAATAAATTACCAAATGTGGGTCCTCTAGGCAGAGTGCCCATAACAAATGACAATACCACAAAATGTAATTATGTAACTCAACAAAAAAAAACTCTAATACAAATACACAGAATCGAAATATATTCAACAAATACCCACAAATCTGTTTTTGACTATCTCAAAAACAATGCAAATTTCAAAGGACAACGACCGAATAAACACGCAGAGGAAATTAATAAAACACCCACTAAAGCGAAAACAGGCGGAAAAATAGAGTCGGGGGAGAGATAGGCGAAAAAAAATGTCGACCAGCAACGTGCTCTTCATTACGAAGGAATGGAAACACCGGATGAATTGATCAATCAGAAATTTTATGGCCAAGAATCACTCAACGGAAAATAATTCCCCGGCCGCTCGTGCTTGGCTCATCGCCGCCGTTTTAATTCAGTCCTCTTGGGGAGATCGAGTGTCATCCAATCTATCTGACGACTTGGAAAAAAAATGTCGTCTTAGCCCCGCCTCTGTCCCCTTTAGAACAGACCGACTTAAAGACCGCTGGGCGATTATATCCGTGACGGGAGATTAAATCGATTGTTTTAATAAAATTATGGGTTATTGGCTACCATTAAAAACGTTAAATCTTCGCTTATTGGATCCTGCGCTGTTGTTTTTTTTTTGACACTGTGATTTATAGTTAACTACGTGTTCTTATCGTTTGATTATTAACCAATCTAGTGGTAGAGTTGTTCAAGTCACCCAAGTGAGCCTTTAGTATAATATGGCATAGCACAAGCCAACCTCGCCTGCAAGCGATGCCCTGCCGATCAACGACATAGGCTTTAGCCAACATAACACTCGCATTTATTACGTGGGCCAATATACTATTTATAATGTGGCAAAATACATAATATACTTATTTTCTTTCTTACTGGTATAGTCTAAGAACTAATTTTAAATAGACAAATATTATTACAATTCTTTGACTCTATTTTTTTTAAGAAAGTTCTTTGTTGTTGTTAATTACTCTACAAACCTACTTAATTATTCAACGCTGGCAACACCTAACGTCTATCGATGTTTGCCGTGAACTGAACAAGCAATTTGACGCGTAATCGCTCACCAACACGGTTGCTAATATCGCATTCTGTTTGCAAATCACTAATTAATCAAGATCAAACAGAAATAACAATATCTTGTCCATCCATCATCCACCGGCTGTACCTTTAATTAAACAATGTTTTTTTCGTCGTACTTGCTCAATAATCCTAGGAATAGCAAAAACTAAAAAAAAAACAACTTCTAATTCAGAATATATTTTTCTTTTAAGTTTCGAGCCTTACATCAACCGTACTTCAAACTTCATTACAAATAATAACTAATTCATTTCAATACCCCAGTATTTTTCTGCGTTACATAAATATTTCACAAAATAATATTCTAAATTCACTTCCTTGCTCGTTAGTACAACATGCAAAATTCCGCGTCAGCCATCTATCCGTAAAAAAAAATATTTTTGACGCCACCGTCCATCGCGCTTATTATCCGAAAATTTGAAAGATAATTTCGCAAAGGAACGGGAGGCATTAAAATAGCAATCAAACTGGCAATTTTGGGGTGAAGTGTAGGAATTTTAAATCGGAAAACTGTGAAACGTGCGAAGAAAATGGCGGCCTATATCCGATTTGAATAAAGATCTGCCGTGGACAGGGACTCGTTTCGAATTCTTGAATAATTGAAAAGCGCTTTTTTATTCGATTTGTTTTCGGAATGGTCAATTTGTTATGCGGCGTCTTGGAGTTGACGAGTTGGAATACTTTGATCACGCTTCGTTGATTGGAGTTTGTGTTTAAAATTTGTAAGTGTGGGTAAATGTGGTTCTTTTACAGATAGATGAATCATGTTGTTAATTCCTTCGATAGTATAGTTGTATAGTATGGTGTAGATGACACCAGGGCCGCAACCGCTCATACGTCCATTGCCGAGCGCCTCTGGTGAGCACACAGGGAAGCATCTACACGTCTTGCTAAACTAGGATAATACTGAATACCCTAGGTATCATGTAAGAGTTAAGACTGTCCTCTGACTTAAAAAATACTAACTAGTAACTGAAAATCCACTTTCATCTACACTTCTATACAAAATATTATAAAGAGAAAAGCTTTGATTGTTTGAAGCGAATAGGCTCCGTATCTACTGAACCGATTTTGAAAATTCTTTCACTGATATGTAGCATCGTGAGTAATATCGTCAATCGGGAGCAAGAAAACTATATCACGCGGGCGTAGCCGCGGTGATGAGCGTGTATGTGTAGTAAATAAAATAAAACATTGATAAAGTAATGGTAAGTAAGATGTTAAAAACTTATTAAAATTATAATAGCATTATTTTTCGCAAAGTTAAAAAAAGACAACAAAACGTCGACAATTGTTTCACCTCTAAACGAGGCATTATCAAAACTGTCTCAAAGAGAACAGCCGCAGAAAACATTGATATCCGATTTTTTAACTTTTTAATTTAGCTTGTGCTTTATTCATTTCTGAAATTTAAAAATAAAAAATATACCTGATCCAAAAAGTAATTCCCCTCATTACGAGGGCCCATTCAATTTTAACGAGATCGTATACGCCGTAAAATGCCTTTGATGTTAATCTATAACGCTCCTCGATCTACCGATAAATTACGAATAAACAAACAAAAGGAAGGAAAAAGCGTAAGATGTGCCGTTTTTCCCCACCCTCCCCTTGGTATAATTTCATTATTTGCACCGAGCACATCACTTTAAAATATTCTCGATCTATATGAAGGTAGCCGGCGCCGTTATTAAGTACTAGTCCTTTTTGTACTTTGCTTCTCTTTTAAGTTATTTTCTTCAGTTTTTAATAAATTAAGGCTTGTGAATTTATGTTTGAGAGTGTTAAGAAGCCTCAACAGGATCCCTGAATCATCTACTTCACGCGATGAATACTGGTATATGGACAACGATTTAGAATGATTAAAATGTTAATACCTATTTATACTGTCGATTGACAAATCTCTGATAATGCCGTGAGGTGAAACCGGTCAGTGAAAGTAAAATTATAACAGTGGAAAAGTATATGTGTTTTTGTACAATATATGTATTTTACTTTGTTGTGGAGGTCAGATGGCAGTCGCTCCACGGAATATAGCGAAGTTCAGCCGAATCGCAGTTAGACTGGAAAGCTGACCACAACTGTGTTGGGAAAAGGCTCGGTGGATGATGATAGGCATTTATATTTTTATTTATTAAAGCCGACCCTTTTTATATTTTTTTAAGCCGAGTTGAATACGTAACTGCAAACAGATCGACAAAAGATTGACTTACACCTGTTCCCGACCTCGACCAACTGGGGTGGCTTGGTCCACCCCTGTCAGGTGATGGGAGAATGTTTTTGTCTTGTTTTTATTAGATAGCAAATTAAAAAACACGGTTTTAAACTTTTTACATTTTCAAGATTTAGAGACCGGACTGTATCATATCATAACATATCATAATCATATCAAAACAAAGTCGCTTCCGTTGTATGTATGCTTAGATCTTTGAAACTATACAACGGATTTTGATGCGTTTTTCACCAATGGATAGAGGAAGGTTTTTGGTACATAATTTGACAAGCAGGCGTCCGCTAGTTTTGTATATACCTATGTAACGTCATTGCTGTGGAGATTTATTGACCGAGCGTCTTCATTTCGAGACCATACTATATTTTGATTTTAAACATTTTTTCCATCTTGAACTTTATTTGATTGGGAGGGGAATGGCAGTAAAAAGTTCAAATAGGGTTTTAATGTTCGCAAGGTTAACTTAAGTATTGTTTCATTTTATAATCTAACTTCTAACTATAACATCATAAAGAACCCAATACATCAAATGAACAACGGTTACGGTTATCCTCCACAAGACAATGGCGCGTGTAAAATTTATATTAACAAGGTCTGCAATATCGGAGTACATCATCGACGCAATTTACCTGTTTCCGACGTTCTTGTTTTTAAATTAAATTGTTTGCCTACCCTCCTAGCGGTGTCTTACTACATTCACTTGCAAAGAATTGAAAATATTTGTAATAAATATATACAGGTGTAAATTTTACCTTGAAAAGTCCGAGGAAGATCTTCTTTAAATAATATGAAATTCTAATTAAAGAATATTTCACCTACTGTGTGACAATACTGATATAGTTTGACAGGGAGATATTGTCCTACTTTTTATGGGTGCTAAAAGGTTCTTAATAACATCTCCTGGGTCGAAGTCACTACCACCGCACTGCTTTTGCTGACAAACGAATGAGGCTCTAGCAAAATGCCTGGAAACGACAATAGACTCCTATTACGTGAGTTTGACTAGCGATATGTAGACGCCAATCAGTACTCATTCGGGGATAAAGATTTGTGTTGCGTTGTATAAATTATTTATACATAAACTGCCCTATGCTACGAAAGCAAAGAGCCTCTTTAATACATTAAAGTGTTATTATACCATGCAAGTCATATCGCATTTTGCCCTCAGTCTAGCTAGACACGTTAGTTAATATGAAAATTAGTTGGAATGACGGCGTGTTAGGAAATTTGCTGGCTTACCTTGCAGTGTTTGCTCATCGATGTAGATAATTTAAGGTAAATTTGTACTATGGTACCTTATTACAAGGTGTTCTAACTACTTAATGCCCGTGTTAATTGAATGTGGCAAACTTTATCATAAACAACGTTGAAAGATGACAGATAGTGATTTCGCTTTCTCCAGTTGTGACTGGTAAAAATAGTCATAAACCATAGTAATACGCCATAGTCCAACGACACCCTTGAGTTATCTTTCTGAGAGCGTAGTTCCGCGGATGTCCGGCAAAGTATGTTAAGGTGGAGATATAAAAATAAGAAAAGGGTTAGGTTAATAAAAGTATTACAAATAGAATGTTCGGGATATTTACCATGTCACATTATTTTATCGAGTCTCCGATATTACGGCGCTGTTGCAAGCGCCATGATCGCGGAAGAACTCAGCAGTTCTTCTCAACATTCAACATTCTATTCGTAATGTAGTGACCATGATAGTTTAAATAAATAATAAAAGCATTGTGTTCTAAATTTCTTCTCTAGGGCATACTCTATAGTCTTTGGACAAATACTATGACATAACTTACGGTTTAGTCGAGTCCCGTCCAAAACGTAGAGAAGTACAGAGTCAACATAGCTTAACTATATAGAAAAGAAGTAATAGAAACAAACATATTTCCGTTTTTAAAACATGTATAGTAACAGTCCATCACAGCATATTTATGAATATTTCAACGCTACTTTATAAAAACACGCTATCGTCAAAGTCAAACAATACACCTTATCAAACGTAATTTTCCACCGACTTGAACATGGAAGATTTCTTTTTAATATGAAAAAGAAAATAAATAATAGAAGAACCGTTCGCGAAATCATTTCGGCCATCTTTCCATTACCGCAAATTACCGGAGAGGCCATGGCTAAATGACGTCACGTATTTAATTACGACGTCCGCGATGCCTCAAAAGTGTCGCCTTTGCATTCACAGCTAACGTTACAATACACATTAGTTGTGAGTTTTAATAGCCAATACACACAGAATCCTAATCAGATATTTATAAAATAAAATAAAATAATGTTTATTATCTTTGAAATTTTTAGAAAATTATTTAGATTCGTCAAAAGTTGGTGTGACTCTACCGAGGGTTCCAAAATGCAACGAGACTGAGAAGAGCCCTCAAGTAACTCAGTTCGGCTTTTTTCAAAATATTTCATCTTAAATCTAATACAGAGTTATTTAGAAAGGAACAATTCGTGTTACAACCAGGCAGCCTTGTCATCTAAGAAATCATTAATACTATAATAAGCTTTATGGCACAATTAACTTTTTATTAGTTTTTTAAATTTATTGACAGATAAATTTGCTATTTCGGTTGACAATGTATTGTACATTCGAATAAAGTTCCCCGCAAAAGAATTACTCACTTTATGAAGCCTAAATTTAGGAACAGCCAGTTTATCCTTATTTCTTAAGTTTAGATTATGATTATCACTATTTTTCACAAACTTACTTTTCAGTTATAATTTTCAGTTTATAATTTTCAGAACTATGTATTTTCTTCAAATCATATAGTGGCCGTCAAAATAGAGGTAATTGTTACCAAAATATAGTTTTACCATCAAGTCGTAGCGATTCACTGATCAAACTCTAGATATGAGTCTAAAGGTGGTGCCACACTGCTGTTTAAAAATGTTTACAAACGTTAGTAAACATTTGTTAAGAAACATACGATCACAGTGTTAGAAAATGTTTTCATGTTAGAAAATGTAAGTAAACATTTCTAAACTAGTTGTAACAATTTACAACTAGTTCATTCAAATTCAGAACTATTCATTCTCAGAAAATCATTTAGACCACAGTCATCAATGCCCAGATCCTTGTTATAATTTTTGGCACTATACTTTTGTCTAGCTCTTAGTGTTTGGCGCATTCAGATATTGCGCTTTTTCTTTTTTTTAAAGAAAAAATAAAAGCTAACCCAATGAGCAAATCTTCTTCCATTTTCGTGTAGACACCTCGGAACGTAATTCCAATCTGCGAGCGAGCCGATTTTTCAAATGTTATAAATGTTTGTAAACATTGTCATCAGTGTAGGATCACTTAAAACATTTAACAATTCCTAATAGAATGTAACAATTCCTAACATTTTAGTAAATATTAAGGTGTTAGAAAATGTTCAGTGTGGCAGCACCATAAGGCTTCATGTTTATAAAAGGTCTTTACCTATGAAATTGCCGTTTGGAGTTTGGTCGACAATGACGAATTAAAGGTGATTTTGGAAGCCGATGATACACAATCTACGGCTGAATTAGCAGCAGCTTTCGACGTTAACGTCAAAACAATATTGGTCCATTTGCGTCAAATTGGCAAGGTAAAAAAGCTTGACAAATGGGTGCCCCACGAACTCAATGATTGCCAGCGCGAAGTACGCGTCGAGACATGCCTTGCATTGCTCAACAGACACATAAATGAAGGAATTTTTAACCGCATTGTTACTTGCGATGAAATATGGATTCTGTTTGATAACCGCAAGCACTCAGCAAGTTGGTTGGATCCTGGTTCAGCACCTAAACAATGCCCTAAACGAAAACTGACCCCTAGAAAAGTGATGGTCACTGTTTGGTGGTCTAGCGCCGGTGTGATTCATCACAGCTTCTTACCAAACGGGGTGCATTACTGCAGATGTGTACTGTGAAGAACTGAACACAATGATGGAGAAGCTGGCACATCTCCAACCAGCATTGGTCAAACGCTCGTCTCCGCTGCTCCTGCACGACAATGCGCGACCACATACTGCACAGCAGACGGTCTCCAAGTTGCAAGAACTGGGGTTGGAAGCTCTCCGTCAACTGCCATACTCACCAGACCTTGCGCCTACAGACTAGTACTTTTTCCAGAATTTGGATAACTTCTTGGTGGGAAAGAAATTCAATACCCGAGAAGCAGTACAAAATGCCTTTGAAGAATTTGTTGCTTGTTGCTCCCGTCCAGCTGATTTATTTAAGAAGGGCATCAATAAACTGCCGCTGAGTTGGCAAAGATGCATTGATTGCATGGGTGATTACTTCGATTAATACACATAAAAAATACATGAAAAAAAAATCGTTTAATTTTTTTCATACAAAACGGCAATTTCATAGGTAAAGACCTAATATTTACAGATATCTTCTTATATGACGTTCAGCATTTACAATCCTGAATGAAGAAAGGATGCCAGAGTGCAAAGATCATCAGTAAAATTTTAGTGGCTTTACTGAAAAGATCTGTGAATCCGTCACACTACTAACATCTACTTTCATCGATCATTTAATGAACTGGTTGGACAGACATATTTCTTCATCTTCCATTTTTGTCGATGACACAATATATAAATTTTAAAGCTTATACAGTATATCACAAAATAGCCGGAGGTCAATTGAGTCGGCCACTCTAATGTTTACTGATAAAAAAGAAAACCAATTTGTACACCCGCCCCTTACCACCCAGCCACAAAGAAGCGCTATCTAGCGATAAATTATCGAAATTATTGCATTAAAAATTCCATCTAGTAAGTCAAAGTGAGCCATTAAGGCCGCGTCGTGCCCCAGCTCAAAAGAATAACGTTCCAAGTGCTTTTGTTCAAAGTATCTTTTGAGACTTTTTAGTTTGTAGTATGTAATTTTTCTCGGTAAACGGTATGGGAAACCGTTTTCCTCTCAGAAACTCCGCTGTTTAGTAATATATTTATGTCGTGGTTTAGATAAAATTATTTTGTTTCAATAATTAATGTTGGAAATACATTTGATATTTCGCGTAACGAATTTTCTTGTGAAAATGACAATCAGAGGCTAGCGAATAACATAATTACCTATTAGTGTTCATTCGCTCAGTATAACTTCTTAGACATTCCTTTAATTACCTTATTAGATGAATATTAAATTGTTTTGTTAATATAACTGAGAAACATTTCGGCGGCAAAGCAGTATTCCTATAGGACAATATGTAATAAGGTAAAAGCTATTTAAGTCTGAAAATCTCCCCAAAGAGGCCCCACTGGAAATACCTTCTGGGGTCACCAGTGACGCCCGCAGCAATGGACATGGGACCGGCCGCGATCTCGACGAATTAAAAAAAAAAGTCTGAAAACCTGCATGGTAAGTGCAGTGAATAGTTTTTAGGTTTGTTCAAGAAACCATAAAAGGAAAAGGACACATCTACGAATTATCATCCTATTAAGATTCTCGTAAATTGTTGGAAGAACATTTCCCCCACCTCCTATGGGCGGAGTCGATCGGAAAAAATCTTCCTGTCTCTTAATACCAAAGTTTCATAACTTTTGCTCCATTTCGCACGATATGAGAGTGTATCTCTTTCCTTTGCTCCTTACACTGGTAGAAACCCATGAGTCTCTGTTAGTATGTACACATAATACACACAAAATCACGACCGGGGATAAGGTCGTGATTTTGTGTGTAGAGAGGTAAAAAAATAAATAATTAAATAATAAATATTAAATATTTTTGGACATTCTCACACAACGTCATCTAGCCCAAATTAAGCTTGTGCTATGGGATCTACACGACTGATAAATATACTTATATGTTTCTAAATACATACATATTATAGTTATTTAAACTGCCATGGTCGTTCCTCCGTGACCATTGCGCTTGCAATAGTGCTGAAATATCGGAAACTCGACAGCAAAATAATACATGGTAAATATCCGGAATATATTTCCAAAGCTTATAATACATACATATTGTAAACAAAAAATACTCTAACTCCGAAACAAACATTTGTGGATCACACAAATAATTTGATTCGACCCGGAATCGAACCTGGGACCTTACGGACGGCAGTTGCATACACATACCACTGCGCCACCGAGGCAGTCAATTGAACAAAGACATTGTGTGAGAATGTCCAAAATATTTATTTTCTTTTATTTATCTCAAAGCCCATGCTGGAAAATTGTAAAGACCATTTTCAGGAGTTTTGGGAAAACATCAGTTTGGTCGGTGATATTATCTTGGCACTGCGCCACAGCCAACTTGCTCCCTACAGCTAATACCGATTCATAATATATTGTGATTATAGAAGTTAATGTAAAAGATAAATCATCATAATCATGTACCTAATGGCATTATATTCTTTACCATTTGATTATCCCAGAATATTTCTTTAATTTGGTTCTTTTGCTGTAAATTAATTAACTTCTACATAATTTTTGTATTATATAATTTAACTTTCATAAATACAATTGTAGGATAAATTTCGACATTGATGGATGAAATTCAGATATTATTCACGATAGAACGTACTTAGGATTAGACTATCTTTATAATTATCTGACAGATATCTCTAGAAGAAAACTCGCAAGTTGAGTGCCAAAATTTCATGCAATATTTGCAAATGGAATATTCTAAATAAGCTTTTAATCCTAGCTAAAGTATTGGTCATAATATTCAGCGAACGAAGCGACCGATAACCGTAGTTGGCTTGAGGCCAGGGCGGCTGTGTTTTGTGCTAAAGGTAAGGTGGGAAGAAAATAATTATATATGTCGATGTACTTACACACGGCTGATCTGTTAAATAGCCTATAGATAAAATATCGGTGATAACTTTCGCATTTCATCTATACTAGTTTACGTAATATTTGTTTGTATTGAAGCTCCGTAACCACTGAACCGATTTTGAAGTTTCTCTCACCGATAGTAGCTACATTATCCCCGAGTAACGTAGGCTACTTTTAATCCCGGTGATGTGTTTCCACGGGAATTGGGAACGAGAAAACTACACATAACGCGGGCGACGGTGTTTAGCTAGTTATCCATATTTTACTTTTTAACAAGAATTAACACGAACATAGCATAGATTCACCTTTCATTGCCTGAGGTTTCGACCAGGTTACACCGGTCGCGGTCACTAGCTTGCCTGTGAGGCTGTGACCGCTGTTGGTCTAACCTATTCACTGCGCAGCACGCAACCAGATTCACTCACCGACGCGGAATAAAACCCCACCCCAACGACGCGGGATTCTCATCCCGACCAAACCCCCGAAGATACCACACAGGTGGTCAAAGTCCGCCGGGCGCTACTGGAAATACCTTCTGCGTGCGTACCAGAGACGCCCGGCAATGGACTTGAGAGCAGCGGGAATTAAAAAAAGTCAGGAAGTTATACATCCATGTTTTAATACATTTGCAAATCCTCATGTTTTGAAACTGTTTTAAATACATCTACTTATAGCATACATACAATCCAAAGTTTACTCGAAAATAACATATGATATCTAAACAAACCAACAATTCAGAAGCTCATCACAAAGTTCCAAAGTATATCCTAACAATTTATTCTTTAAAAATGTCTCTCCATCGTTTAACCTAAAAATGTTTACGAAAAAATTCACTAAACTCCCACTAACCTTCTTTCATAACAGCATATCTAACAAAGGAAACACCGACCACCATTAACGCTTCTCAGATCCACCTGTCCTCTGTTCTACATCGAACCTCGAATAGTTCAAAAACTCTTCACATAAATCAGCTAACTCCGGCATAACGTACTCTCTTTTGAGCCATTAGCATTTTTTATGCATAGGAATCGATCCGGCGACCGTTTAATGCGTCCCGCGATACATTAATATCTTAGTTTTTATGACTCTTTGGCAACAATCCGTCTCATATCGCACGGTATAACCACCGCCTAGTTACTAAACGAAACCGCACCATATTTTTTTCGGAATATGGTCGAAATTTCCAAGTTTTCACATGAAAGGGATGTAGGAGCGCTGGTGGATTAAGTCTCGTTTACAGTATAGCTTAAAAGTTATGATATAATTGCGTTGGTGTACAAATATTTGGGATAAGATTCTGATTAGAGTAAAAGATATTATGTGATAAGTTGTAGTATAATTTCTTTGTACAAATAATGTACGAGTGAAACTATTATATTACATGTTTACACCTGTTTCTATGAAGGCACGTGATTGAAAGTCAGCATATTGCTACTATCCAGAGTCGAGCAGGCAGTTGCATCTTTTGCAGGTGACCTTAGCTTGAGTCCCTAAAATCTGGCCGAGACCCCAATGCACTCAACTACAATTCAACTTAGAAAGAAGAAAGAAAGAGAAAGATTTCGGTAAAATAGAAGTCACTCCGTAAAACTTTCTGCGTGGTCATACAAAAAAAAAACAAATAAACAGGTCGCATTGTATAACCACCTCCATTTTTCGTCGGTTCAAAAAACTCGATCAATATGAACTCACCTTTACACAAATCGGAGTTGATAATAGGTGGCGTTGGTTATTTCTTTAGCTCTCTCATTTTTCTTGCACGGCCACTTTGAGATTAAAAAGTTTGGTAAAAATGAAACGTTCGACGATGCCATTCGTTTCGCGCTACCGACGTATCGGAGCTTTTGCTTACAAAGTTTTGCCGTTAAGAGATTGTGGAAAATTTCTGCAGCAAACGCTATGTTGCAAACGTTTTTCATTACTAACTTTATGTTATATAGCTTTAGAGCGTTCCTCGATAGATAGACCAATATTAATTCAACACAACATTTTTTCAAATCGATCCAGTAATTACTGAGACTTCCAATAAAACAATCCCTTCAGCTTTATAATATGATGTTTTGTAAGAGAAGCTTGAATGTCTCGCAATGGAGAATAACTTCGTGAATTAAATTTAGCTGTTAAGATCGAAGCAAGAAAAGTGTCCATTCTTGCGGTGATCTTTATATAGTTATTGATTTTTTTTAATAGATTTCAAAAACACTTGCTTATATTCGTCTAAAAAACCTGATTATAAATATAAGTAAACGTCCTGCGTAGACATCTGCTACGAAGCGCTACGATTTTCGTAGCACTTATATATTTGCAACATTTAAAAAAAATTGCTGTAGGTACTCACTATAAAGGCTTTTGAAAACCGAGTTTTTAACTCGATAATTACTTTTATTGGTACAAGTACCTTTTTATTCCCTGACGTTTCAACTCTGTTTTCATAAGTTAATAATGTGTATAAAACTTGAAAGTTCAAAAAGTAATAATCACACATTTTTCTATTAATGTGTTTACTTTTTCCCGCAAAACTAACGCCAAAAAGATTCTTCGGACAATTTTGAAAATAATTTTCGTGTCGTGAAAAACCTTTAAAATGTGTGACTACTAGCGCCATCTATAGCCGAGTAGCTTCAACAAACTTAATTACGTGTCGTCTTACAGGTTATTTAATTCATAATAACTAGAGCTCTGCCTGCCTCAGATCGGTTTATGTGAAAACTTAGTTGTTATTTGTTATTATTACATAATATTTACGTCATTGGATAGTAGATTCGAAGTCATTTTTTTTCGAAAGGTTCGAAGTCTGGTTTACTCGTAAATTGCATTGTAGGTTTACAATAGACTTTTGGCATATACAGTAAAATATTATAAAGGGAAAATATATGTATATTTTTTACGAATATACTCAAAAATTACTAGGACGATTTAAAAAAATATTCCACCATTAGAATCTTACTTGGTCGTAATAACATAAGGCGCTTGTGATTTTTTCCACATAATAAATATGCAAGTAGGTATTTCCAAAAAAAAAGTACCTAATACTAGTAGTACCTATTGTAGTACTTACTATTATATTGCACAAAAATACATATACTTTTCCACTGTTATAATTTTATTTTTACTGACCGGTTTCACCACACGGCATCATCAGAGATTTCAGATTCAATAAATCATATAAAAATATTAATAAATCACATAGGTAATAATATCGTACTACATATTCATTAGGACATCAAAACACCAGTCGTAATAGTTGCTAGTGTTTTCATAACCGGTCAGTAAAAATAAATTTATAACAGTGGCATAATATGTGTAGCAGATTCCACCAAGTGCCGTCAATCGACAGTCTAAATAACTTAATATTAAATTAATAAGATAACCTTCAGTTTCTTTTCACGAGAATCACTCTGTAGGTCAGATCTACTAATATAATTTGATCTTAAAAGCTCAGTAAAAAAATACTTATCATTTCATATCACAAGAGATCCTCGAACTTCTGTACGTTCATATAAATTAGCTATAAATATTTACATATTAAACAACGATACAAATGAATTATATATGCAAATTTATCCACAGAAGTATAATAAAAATAAGGGCAAGGGATTACAGCGGGTAGGTACGTATTAAAATTCCTGATACATATAACTAAGCCACATACAATTAAACGAAGGTGCGTGATGGCTGTCTAAGGGACGTCGGGGGTTATTTTACCATTATATTAAATAAAATAATAATATTTAAAAAAATAAAATATTCAACCAGCGTGCGGACGTGTATCGCGATCGGTGTCCGGGACAGATATGTATAAATTGTGTGTTTTTTCGCCATTTTACTTTACGTGACCACGAACACCGGCAAAGATTGTCCGTCCTGCATGTATACAAATAACTGTTTTGTGTTTTTTTTTTCGTTTTAATTCTTCCATGGACGGAATTTTAATCGTGTGTTTGTATAAAAGATTTGGCTAACGTTTTTGTGAAAGCCGTTGGTAAATCTCCTTTGGATTTCCAACGGAGGTTCACCCATATTTTATGTGGATGAGAATTTATAAATAGGTGCCCGCTATGATTTAACGATACGCTTTTAAACTGTTGCGGTCACTAATCACTCATGCTAAACGATGTAGTGAGTTACTGTAGATATATTTTCTCAGATAATTTAGAATCGCAAAAACGATAGTTCTGGGCTGGACTCGAACCAGCACTGTTACCTTTCCAGCATGAACGTTCAGCCAACTGACGAAGACGCCACTACCCCAACACCTCGAAACTTGCGACCAAATTATCAAGGTGGCGTCGTTGTATCTGTCTTATCAATAATCAAATAATCACACATAAATCATTCATTAGATTTATTCATTTAATTAATTAAAATTTTTACATAACGTATTGAGTGGTGACTTATTTTTTAAACCTTATGATTTTAATTTTTGAATTTAATACAGACATTTTTATAACGGATGGCCGTACCTACTTTTTTTAGATGACGAAGTAACCCGCCATATTTTAGGCGTGAAATTCGAAGCATTTATCGCGTCGCGTAGGCCACCGTTCGGAACTGTCGGAGGTTTTCGTCGGCTGAATTTATATGCCCGCCCCGCTGTGACCACAGCGTGTGAGTTGTACGTGATCACGTGGTCCCACTTTCCGCGGAAAAATTACATAAATGTTTACTAACTCCAAGATATCTTAAGGTTAAATAAAATTACTCCTGGAGTTTGGAAGGATTTTAATAATATGTATTAAAATCCTTCCAAACTCCAGGAGTAATTTTATTTAACCTTAAGATATCTTGGAGTTAGTAAACATCTATGTGCATATGCATTTTTATAAGCAATGAAGAATGCTAACTTTTTCTCAAATAATTTTACTATAAATAATTCAAAATAGCAAAGACTAGTCTTAGACTAGACTCAAACCAACAACGACTCCAGAAGCGTGCACTCATTCAAAATTCTATCACTAATAATTGTATCTACGTTATCCCCGAGTGCGTTAGGCTACAACTTTTATCCCGGTAATGGTTTCCCATGGGAATTGGGAACGAGAAAACTATATAGCACAGACGCAGCCGCGGTTATCAGCCGAAATAATTACACTAACACATAATAATACATGGGGCACACTAAAAGTTTTGCACTTCTAGCTAATCGGAACTATTTGAATTTCGAATGTTATATTTTTTTAAACGTTGCAACCTTCTTAGTAATAAAAAAACAATTGGCGGGAAATCATTTGTCAATTGTTTTTTATCACACATTAAAGTTCTACGTATGCAACGAAAATGGAATTAAGTCGAAAAGATTTTAGAGCGATGATTTTTTATGATTTTAAAAGTTCTCTCTCTCCGCAAGACTGTGCCGCTCGTCTTCAAAATGCTTTTGGGAGAGAAGCACCTTGTTTGAGCACCGTGAGGCGATGGTTTGCTGAATTGGAGAGAGGTCGAGTTTCTTTACATGCCGAATTTCGTGAAGGGCGGCCTTCAACTGCCGTCGACGAAAATAATGTGGCTACTGTTAAGCGGTTAATTGAAGAAAACCCGCGGATTACCTATGAGACAATTCGAGGACTATTGGGAATTGGTATGAGTCAAATCCAGAAAATTTTACACGAAGAATTGAAAGTTCGGAAACTTTGTTGTCGTTGGAACCCTCATGAACTGACAGCGGAGCAGAAGCGGGCTCGCGTGGAATGGTGCTCACAGATGCTACTGAAGTACGACCACGGACATTCTAATGCTGTTTATGACATTGCCACAGGAGACGAAACGTGGATTTATTGTTTTGAACCCGAAAAAAACAGCAATCTTGTGAATGGGTGTTTGAAAATGAGAACAAGCCAACAAAAGTGAGGCAGGCGAGAAACGTTGGTAAAAAAATGATCGCGGTTTTTTTCTCAGCTACGGGTCCCATCTGTACAATTCCACTTGAAGATCAAAAGAGTGTTAATGCCGAGTGGTATTCTACCATTTGTTTATCCAGGGTGTTAGAAAAAGTTCGCGAAAGACGACCCAAAAGCCGCGTTCTCCTACATCATGACAACGCTTCTTCACACACGGCCAACAGAACAAAGTCATTTTTAGCTTCCGAAAAAGTACAACTCGTCACCCATCCTGCGCATAGCCCCGACCAAGCACCCTGTGATTTCTGTATTTACCCCAAAATCAAAGATTTGATGAGTGGTTTCACTTTTACCAACTCCGAAGAGGCAGTGATAGCGTTCAATCAGCACGTAGAAAACATGCCTTCAGATCTTTTGTCCTCCTGTTTTAAAAAATGGTTCAATCGCATGAAAAAATGTTTAAAATGTAAAGGAGAGTATTTTGAAAAGCAATAAACGTAATATTTTGGTTTTAACATGTTGTTTTTTTAAGTTACGCAAAACTTATAGTGTGACCTACGTATATATCATAGCCCTGTTTGAAATCCAGTACTATTCTTTGCATTTTTGACATTGTCGACAATTATTTTTTGCGCTAAGGTGCGCCTTGCCGATGGTTGTGATTTAAATAACTGCTCTCTTTTTAAACAAGGTATTTTTTAGAATACTCGCTGTCACTATGACCACGCATAAACTTCGCCGCGTGGGTTGAAGCGTTTCGGGTTCCGTTCGGTAGGGTTAACTTTGATTCTTTTCGATAATCACCCGCTAATGCACTGTGGCCGTTTGGGTTTTTCAATGTTTTGTAAATAATGGTCGAAGAGGGTAAACTCCTATTGTATTTTGTTTTGGTAGATGAAGAATGTTGTTTGCTCGGTACGGGTCCATGTAATATAATAAATGGTAATCCTTTTTAGTATCCTTACGCACTGCACTGTTAAAAATTTCAGTAATTCGTTCAGTCATTTCAGGAAAATTACTGAAATAGGAATATAAAAAAAGTTGTAATTGTCGAACTAACAATAAGAAAAATAGTACAGGATGACTTGAGACACAATTTATCGAAGCCCCGGTTTCAAAAAATATCTTTTTGAAACCGGGGCTTCGATTAACCGAATTACTATGATATACGCACCTACAAACCTCAGGGCCCTGTGACTGTAAAGTATCTTTCAAACATGTGAATTCCAAATTATTCTTCATTAAATAATACCACTCTCATAAACCTTCAACGGTACATTCACATGCACTGTGTCCATCGCAATAAATAGGTCATTATAGTACATTGAACATTTTGAACAAGCCGGCTCGATGGTAAGTTTGCACTACGTTTAATGTTGTGGAAACAACAGCAATAGTTAGTATCCCTATTAGGCCATTAATAACGCTGTGTTGGGACTATTGATTTAGACATTTTAGAAACTGAATTCTTGTTCATAAACACTGTGAGACTTCATACACTTTAGATCGTTTGTACACAATGGTCTGGTCGAAACCTGAGAAAACTGGACTGATTCAGATACTTATTGGGCTGTTTCTTACTAAATCTGTTTTAAGGGGCGATAAGGGGAGCTATCAACATGTTAACAGATATACGAGATTCTGGCAAAAATAACAAATGCCCGGGAATCGGCAGAAGGCTCCAATATGAGACTACCATATGTATGTTTTAAATTTTTGATAGTGTACCTACTTAATGGTTTTGCTGAATGTGCTTTCTTATTTCAAACATCTACGTTCAATTTAACAGAATTTTAACCGGAATAATAAGCGAAGAAGCGGCGTGCTAAGACGCGATCCCGATTCTATTTCACACTGTACGATCAAGGCAACTTTTTCAATTTCCTTTAGAAATAGGAGCTGAGCGGACCGCGGGCGGCCGTCAAACGATAAATGATTATAACTATGACGTCGAGGAAACGAGCCGAGGCGCCGGTGTAATGAGAAATAAGGCGAAAAAATCCACCAGCCAGGAAACGAGGAAGCTACCCACTTTGTTTTTTGTTCCTTTTATTGATTAAAAAAGTTTACTAATCATATTTCTCGTTCGCCTTGGGAGATAGTTAGGTTATCGGATGTGCGAGGATTCTGTTGTTTATATTTTTGTTTTCGTCGTATCGGTCTTTGAGCATTTAATGGGGGACAGATTTGATTAGTGAAGTTTGATTTTATTATTATTATTGTGCTGTTAACAAATATCAAAAGTAATTGGATATAAAAAGTTACTCACTGTTGATAACAGAGGTTTATCTAATTGTTTTATAATTTCATGACGTTAAATATTTGAACTAATGTGCTAATATAGACAGTTTTCTTCTGATATTTGGTAATTTTTATCATCACTAGCGAGCGATCATAATAGTTTCTCGTTCGTAGAGTCGTAGGAACCTATACGACTCTACGAACGGGAACCTATTATGATCATAAAATGTCTCAATCTATCTCGGTACTAAAAATTCACACACATATCACTCCTATATCCCCGAAGGGTTAGGCAGAGGTGCATTACACACCCACAATTGGCCAGTATTTTTAGTCCCACGTAATAGGAGGCAAGCCTATTGCTGTCACCGGGCACATTTATAATGGGTTATGGCCAAAATGGCCGAACGAATTTAATAAAAAGTAGCAGCTATATTGTAATTTTGAAAAAAATAAAAACCCGTTGCCTTGCGATGAAAAGTTGATGAAAGGCTACAAAATCTTATGTGCCAGCCGCTATGGCACAGCCAATTAAAGTCCTGGGCGTCTAGGACTCTACGGATGGTACGAGAAATATAGAGAAACTAATAATAACTGTAGTTTTAATATATTTCTTGTTTCGATGCATTCTTGAACTCTTCAATCACCGAGCCTTTGCCCAACTCAGTTGGGGTCGGCTTTCCAGTCTAACTGCGATTCGGCTGAACTTAGATATTTTTCGTGAAGCGACTGCCATCTGACCTCCACAACCCATGGGCGATATCAAGGTTCTGTAATTAGACTGGTCGGAGTTTTGATTTAGGGCTCCAACTACCCCTAACGAATGCCATAGATGTTCGTATGACAGCCGGGACCAACGACTTAACGTGCTCTCCGAGGCACGGAGGGGTCTCAGTGTCTTAAGAAATGGTCACCCATCCTAAGACCGGCCTGACTAGATGTTGCTTAACCTTTGCAATGTGTTAACATTGTCGGTTAGCACTAGACCACGAGCCCCTCTTGAGCATTCTTGAACTATTGCATAATATTAATTCCGAATTTCATTAAAATCTGTCCAAGAGTTTCAAGTGATCAATCTTTTTTGTAAAACAGTAATTCAATGTTATTGATTACTATGCTGAAGTAAGGATACAAAATAATTGATATCTAATTTATAATCGATGCAATATTACTCGTTTAAAAAATAAATCAAAGATTACTACTTTCAAGATTTTTTTTAAATATATTCCTATCTTTTCAGAAACTTCAATTGACATGCCCTCCATCATTCAATGTGGAGCGCATCATGAGCAGCTCCTGCGGCAGTCGGATCTGCGTGTGGGGTTCCCGGGGAGTCACCGTCGCTGAACTACCTTCTAGATGGGGACGTGCTGGGTTCTTTGATTCCGGCAATCAGTCGGTATTGTGCAAGTAAGGATTTTTATATTTTTAGGAAGGGAAGGTGGTCAACTTGCTGCCTCACCTGAATGGGTCTTCGGCTGAGTCTAATAACTGCAGCTGTTACCGGCTTTATACATGCCTTTTGACACACGTCAGATAAAAAGAAAGCTTTACCTCGCATCCATATGGTAGCTAGCTATAGGCGGGGTTGCATAACTCTCCTGGCTATGAGTGGCTATTTAGATTTTTTTACCACTACTAGTGTTGTGCCCAATATTTTTACAACTTCATTTTAAACAATAAAGGGGCTTACTTATATATACTTACTTCTTATACTTCTTGAGAGGGGGTTAGGAGGAAAATATGATAAAAATGGAAAGAGGAGTGGACAGTAGTCCTCCAAAAGTCTCGAATACCTTACAAAATACATAAAAACATAACATAAAAAAAAAACATAACATAGCATCACGCCTTTTTCCCCGAAGGGGTAGGCAGAGGTGTGCAAACACACCCACATCTCGCCAGCTATGTTAGGTCCCATGTAATAGGGGGCGAGCCTATTGCCATTTACCGGGCACAAGTTCCAGACTCTGGGATAATTATCTAGATAAAATTCTAAAGAGAATTATACATTATCCACCAGACCCGGGAATCGAACCCGAGACCTCGAGTGTGGCAGTCCGTACATAGTACCATTGTGCCACCGAGGTAGTCTATTGTATTTGTATCTGTTGTATTTACAAAATACAACAGTAGCTATTTGATGTCGGTCTCAAACAAACCCCTTTTGTGAACAAAATCCAGGCTATTGCTTAAACGAAAGCCAATATATTGCAACAATGTATAAAATTAATGCATATTAATGCATAAAATAAAATTAATACTCAGCCTCGCCTAGTGAAGAAACTAAACACTTTGAAGTCTAATAAACCCTGATAAGTTCCTGAGAATTCAGGTATCGTTTATATTATACTATCACGGGTAAATTTTGTAACCTATTAAGCTCCTTGAAGCGGCTATAATGTTAGCCCGAGGTAACGATTAAGTCATAGATTATTGTTTAGATGTCAATTTATGAAGATGGGTGTTTTTACCTGTTGTAAGAAATACTAAATTCAACATTAATGCAATACCAATTGGGACAGCTAGTACTAATAGCTATAAACATATTAGCAACATGCTTTTTATGAGATCACCTATTCTTGACTAAAAGTCACACACTGCTTTGATCAGAAACTGACAGACTAATTATTCCAATATTTTAGTCATATTTGAAGTGAGTACGTACCAAGTTTTACCAACGAATTTAACTTCGTACTACGTACTTATATATTTCTAGACCTCTGCACATTATACTACTATTTAGGGATTTTTTCTGTTTTAGGAAATTAAATAATGGAAATGTTTATTTAGTTGGTTGGAGCTGAAGTACTGCTGATTCGAATATAATGAAGTATTTTTCTGTACGAAACTTTCCGTAATTTGAGAAAATGGTACCACAAAGCACTAAGATAGGATTCTAATATTTTGATTTTTAATACTGACTTTATAACATACTATTTGCTTCCAAGAATCCATGTCTTATTAGGCATAAACCTGTAATAACTCCTTAAACTATTTACTCTCAAGTGTTTCGCGCGCCCGAGTCACCACTCTTTTGTACATGTTATTAGGCGGCTATATCTCGAAATTTGCATATTTCGGCAGTAAAATTAATTCGAAGATTTGCCCGCATCCACCATCCAGACTGGGGTATCAAGGGGGTGGCTTTTGTAATGTTTTTGGATTTCTGCATTAGAATTTATACATACCGATACTTATTGTGGTTGAAGACGGGCAAAAGAGTATTATCCGAGTCGATGGGTTTCAATTAAGTTTCGATTGAGTTTCCAAGTTTATGATAAGTAGATTGGGGGATTCACTTGATTTTTATTCACAGGGGACACAAAATGTTTCTTACGTTGCTTTTTTAAACCGCAATATATTAAAAGGCATCATTTTATAATTTTTAAGATTTTAAATCTCTACTGGCTTCTTCGTTTCAAAATATTGCGAAAATTTATAAGACTCAATAACACCTGAACCAATCTTGATGAAATCTGGTGTGGAAGTAGATTGAGACTGGACAAATGTTGGGTTATTTTTTATCCTGATTATACAGTGGTGGTGTCGAGGAACGAATAAACTAGGCGGCCCATTCTCTTCAAATCTGCTATTATAGAACTCAATTTAGGAGTGACCTCTAAGTTCCGCTGCCGCCCATGGATTATCATTCCGAAGGCGTAACACGACCGTCCTGTAATGAACGTTAAAGAATGACCAATGTTTCAAAAAGTTTTTTTTCAGCTCTTAATAGCCACACTGATTATTGTCAGCTAAACGTTGCGGCTCTGCAATTGACTACGAGTGACAACGCTCTAAAATTATCCGAGTTTCTTGTTAAATGCAATATTAACTGGTACTTTGCCACAAAACTGTACAAAGGCGATGCCACAGGCATTATCTATCAGTCAACCTTTGGGTGATGCAGAGAGAACTAGTTGTAGATGCTCAGAGTTTACCAATACACGTAACGAAAATTATGCAATCGAAAGATGAAGCGATACACAATAATTATCCTTAATATTTGTAATGGTAAATAATAAACTTAAATCTTAATAACTACTTAAATTACCAATACTTAAAATTATATTAACGTATAATTGACTCAGAAATAAAATAGACGCACTGAGCTTATACTACGAAAACTAGGTGAATGAAGATATACTCCTATTATAGAAATGAAAAATCCTTTACAAACATTTACAGATCACAAAATATTTTCTCTAAACTAGAGTTCGAACTCGGGATTTCGGCACTGCTGGCGTACGCAAAACCGCTAAAGCACCCAAATAAGTCTCAATAACAAAAAGCAATTATATGAATCCCAGATATTAAGCTACGTAGTTTGCAAGAAAACATAACCCACACTGGTTCAAAAAGAAACCACCCTGCACTTTCAGAATCATCTTAACCCTTCCAAAGACTTATGATAATCGCAGTTAACAGCTCACTGCTCAGTCGTTAGTATTAATCCTTACAACTAATATTAGCAATAAACGCGTCCCCTTTAGCTAATTATGCTAAGAAGTTGTGCGACTTGCGAACTGTCTGCAACCGGGATTTCAGTTTATTTGTAATAGCGTATTCCTGAGACTTCGTATGCGGTTCCATTTTTGTAACATTATATCATTGCTGCTTCGTTCCTATCGGTCATAACGTGAGGTTAAATAGCCTGTAGTCTTCCTAAGCAAATGAACTCATCATAATCATCAGCCTATCGTTATATACTGCTTAACATTGGATCCCTAATTAGTTTACAGTGTGACCGGTTCATTACCACCTTCATCCAACGAGACCCAGCGATTTTCACTAGGTCGTCAGTCCATTTGGTAGGTGGCCGTCACACACTACAACGGCATACGTGATTTATGATATTAGTATTGATAAATAAAATAATATTCATGCGTATGATCTGTTTTCCCGAATGGCATATTATACGCCCACTTTTCGGAAGTAACTTTTTTGGTGCCTATTGCCGGGAACTTTAATGTTCGCCAGAGCCTCAAAGGCAGATATAACTTATGCGTGAGGTTGGCTTGAGTCTCTATGATCTTGGCTCCTATGTATTAAATAAATTGACCGTCACTGAACGGTAGTACTTTTACTTGGAAAATTACTCGTGAAAAATTTCCAACATTCATAACTAATAATACATAATATTTAATTTACATATTAATCACCTTTCGACAAAGGAGACCTTAAAATCATTAATTTTTTCACGATTACAATACTTTCACTAATAGTTACTGCTTTGACGGTAAAAGTGACGTCATAGAACTTCTACGAGGCTTATCTTATGCTATTGTTCAAAATATAAAACAAAAACGAACCATGAAATAATCCCCTATAAATAATAAGATGTCCATTATTGACACAGACAGTTGTCAAACATTCGATCCTGTTTAAACAAACGAACAAGTTGATCTCACCCGGGAATAGAACACAGTAACAACTTTGTTTGTTACTTAGCGAGTGGAAGGATTGATTTGGTTTGCGACGAAAGAGTTTAAGGGAGACTTTGTTAATGAATTTACTGTCTGTATGAGCGTACGGTACGTACGTATTCAGCCTATAGCTACTTTTATAACACTCAATAATTATACTAATAATGCTACATTATTAAAAGGATATTTTTATCGGTTCAATAGTTTCAAAGATTTAGCCTTACAAACGAATATTACCTCTTTACTAGCAGTGGCTCCCCCCGTGTGATATAGTCTTCTGGTTACCAATTCTCACGGGAACACATTGCCTATATAACTCATAGATAATGTGGTTATGTGTAGCTGCATATTGGTGAAAGAAGAATGTTCAAAATCGGTTTAGAAATTTCGGCCCCTATTTAATGCACACGGAACAAATAATCAAATCTTTCCTCTTTGTAATATTGAGTATATATTAGAGTATGGATTTTTTTTTTGCGTTGCGGATAAAACAACAGAAAATCTTACTTAACTAGCGCTAGGATTGCCTAGCGCTCTGGTTAGGTAAGAATTTCACGGCAGTATATATACGTGTGTATTAACTTAAAACAGTCCTAAAATAGCATACCTATAACAATATAATAAGAGTTATTGTGGTATATTGCCACAATAACTATGTTTCTCTAAAGCTGTATTAGTATATTATGATTGAATCCAGACTTTGAAACGAGTTATGCCCATGGATTCCCTTTTCACCGCCCTTATCTCCTAAATACACCACAACGCCGAACAACCACAGTTGTATCTACCCTTTTATCTTAATATCGGCATCATCAAACACACCAAATCACAAACATTAAGTGTCCCAAGATCGATAGATACACGAACACTGTAATCCTTCAACCGCGTCGAGCTACCCACAAACCAAACGATCCTGTAAGTCTCAATTACTGGGTAACCCTGATTTACCCGACGACCGATCCAATTTGTAAACGGGTACCGATCAGAGAAAACTATCCATGAAACACACAAACAATATTCAACTTTATACCTCACAAACTAGATTGAAATCCCCAATAAAACGTTCCAAAGATCACCTTCCAAGTCGATATTGTCTAGTCATGCGAGTGATGACCATGGATAATATGTTTACAGGAAATAACTCTGTAACATAACGGAGTAAGGGGTACTTTTGTTTGTAGGATAGTTGACATCGGATGGACAAACCTGAACCCCAATTATAGGCCACAAACTATTTTATCTTACACCCGTGTGACAACACTAATCTTATTAGAATCTATTGGAATCTGAATCATGTTCGAAAAGTGTGGAGCAGGCGACAATCTTTAAATTTTATTAGGCGGCACTACATTGATATCTCCTTTGAACATAGAAAATATAAATAAACCACAAGTTAATGTAAATAGAATCTACAATACTTAATTTCACTACTTCAATAGACTAATAAATATGGTGAATTAAGTTACTTCAAAAATTATTTCAACTAATTATGGCCCCTTCAAAATTATCGTTCAATCAGCCTCATCTGCACAAAGTAACTGACAAATAACCACTCTGGTTAACACAAAGAAAGCTGAATTTGCTCAATAAGAGAAAATACAGCAATCTAGATTAGGTAAAAGTCTGATGGTACTTTTCCACCAAAGCTGTGCTATGCCAATCATAATCATTGGTCCACATAGCACAATCATTTCATTGGTCCACAGCGCACATCCTCGCTGCATAGCATAGCACATCGCTGGTGGAACAGCAGCCTTAATGTAACATATACTTAGGTACAGGTAGAAACATCATGCAAAATGTAACATTAAAGAGAAAGCCCTTACAGCAACAGTGGTTAATCGAACAATACTGTTTGGATGTTTAAGTATTTCAAGAAGCCATTTCCATCCAACACAGCCGCACGTCTGAACCGATTGGGATTGATCTCTCGCGGCGTGATCCGGGCTTTTGGCTTAAACCAATTTGCCGGTTAATCCACACGGCACACGTACGGACGCCTCTAATTCCTATACCAACAATCTCCTTATTCGGTATCTTTATCATTTTAGTATACGAATTACACGGTGTTCTTATTCTATTTCGGATGATAAGAAAATTTCGATAAGTAAAAAACGAAAACCATGCGGGTTAAGTCTGTACAGGTCCGATATGGATTGCTTGCGACGATGACTGTGACGACGATTTGAAGTTTAGGAAACCATTCGCAGGTTCAATTCCAAAAGAAGTCGTCAAAATGCTGATCACAATTGTGGTCTTGGTGGCTGCAAAAACACTCTGTGACAGTTAAAATTAAAAGAAATTGGGCAAAGCTAAACTTTTCACATATTAAGTAACTGAAGATTAGAAAAGATTGGAAGTTATTATTTCCCATTTCTTTTCTCACTAGCTCTATCTTCTTGCAAATGTCTTGCAAATCTGGCATTAAAAAAATAACCGATATGATTAAAATATATTCGATTCTGATTTAGATATAGTAAGTACTCCCTCCTTACAAACCAAACCAAACTTCCAACAAATTTCCCTCCGTAAATAAATTAATAATACAACAAAAGCTATGAAGTCATAGACATAGACCTCAACTAGCCATAACTGTATTTACATTGGACCCTATATTTACACACTGGTCTAAGTCCACTTGATGTACAAACATCCCGGGTAAACTGGACACTCTATTTGCATATCGGTCTCTTACTTGTGTATTGAAGTGGCTAAGAGATTATGTTGTTAATAAAGTTAGGACAAGACGCACGCGTGTGGTCAGTGAGTGTAATATTTGTGTTCCCGTTTGAGGTTTATTATAAATAGAAGGAGAAGCAAAAGAATGCCCACCAGTACTATACAGATATAGCCTTTCATAGATGACTATCGACCACCATGATCGGGGCCTGAGGACGGCGGGATCGCCATCCGCCGTCCTTACAGAAGCAGGCTAGAAGGGTTGCGCGCTGCGGGGCCTTTGACCCATAGCACGCAACCAGATTCACTCACTGATGCGGGATAAAACCCTACCCCAACAACGCGGGATTCTCGTCCCGACTCAACACCCGCAGAGACCACAGAGGTGGTCAAAGTCCGCCGGGCGCCACTGGACATACCCTCTGCTAGTAACCAGAGACGCCCGGACAGACGTTAGAGCGGCCGCGGCCTTGGGCCGCGGAATTAAAAAAAAAAAAAAGCCTTTCATAGATAACTGTATCTACTGTTTCTTGAGTAGTCATTTATATAATAAAATAAATACAATCCTAGACATATATATATAACCTTCCTAATAGGAATGTAAATACATTGTTTTAAATTGGCTACAGAAACTGACTTATATTGAACCTGAGGAGCTGTTTAAAACAATAATATAGATATAACGAGGTACTTGATAAAAAGACAACACACACACACACGCACGCACACACACACACACAAACACACACACACACGGACACACACACACACCAAGTCCTGTCTGTACCATTATGTTAATTTTTTAATTCTTTTTTTACTTATTCTCTTTTCATTCTAAGTGCTATTGTATTAACCATAGATCACTCTGTCCTCATTACCTGAGACGTATTATATGTGGATAGCCTGGTAATCTGTCTGACAGGATCTTACTAGTTCAGATACCAGTCTCTCACAAAGGTGCATCTTTGTAATTAATGTAATATTCAACCTAGTAACATATACCTTTGTGAAAGAGAAATAAATAAATTTTATTATTATTATTGTTTATCTATCGAGAAACTACTAAATACTCGTAGTTGGTAATTACGGTAAATAAAGTAATCTGAATAGTTATAACATAATCTCCAATATACAGTAAGAAGGCCGATATGCAAATACATCCTAGAAATCATATATGTGTACATTTAATAATAAATGGTAGGTGCTCGATATAATAAATTATACTTACAGGAATTGCTACGAACAAAATTGGTACATACGTAGGTCACACTATAAGTTTCGCGTAACTTAAAAAAACAACATGTTAAAACCAAAATATTATGTTTATTGCTTTTCAAAATACTCTCCTTTACATTTTAAACATTTTTTCATGCGATCGAACCATTTTTTAAAACAGGAGGACCACAGATCTCGAAGCATGTTTTCTACGTGCTGATTGAACGCTATCACTGCCTCTTCGGAGTTGGTAAAAGTGAAACCTCTCATCAAATCTTTGATTTTGAGGAAAATACAGAAATCACAGGGTGCTAAGGTCGGGGTTATGCGCAGGATGGGTGACGAGTTGTACTTTTTCGGAAGCTAAAAATGACTTTGTTTTGTTGGCCGTGTGTGAAGAAGCGTTGTCATGATGTAGGAGAACGCGGTTTTGGGTCGTCTTTCGCGAATTTTTTCTAACACCCTGGGTAAACAAATGGTAAAATACCACTCGGCATTAACACTCTTTTGATTTTCAAGTGGAATTGTACAGAGGGGACCCGTAGCTGAGAAAAAAAACGCGATCATTTTTTTACCAACGTTTCTCGCCTGCCTCACTTTTGTTGGCTTGTTCTCATTTTCAAACACCCATTCACAAGATTGCTGTTTTTTGTCGGGTTTAAAACAATAAATCCACGTTTCGTCTCCTGTGACAATATCATAAACAGCATTAGAATGTCCGTGGTCGTACTTCAGTAGCATCTGTGAGCACCATTGCACGCGAGCCCGCTTCTGCTCCGCTGTCAGTTCATGACAACAAAGTTTCCGAACTTTCAATTCTTCGTGTAAAATTTTCTGGATTTGACTCATACCAATCCCCAATAGTCCTCGAATTGTCTCATAGGTAATCCGCGGGTTTTCTTCAATTAACCGCTTAACAGTAGCCACATTATTTTCGTTGACGGCAGTTGAAGGCCGCCCTTCACGAAATTCGTCATGTAAAGTCTCGACGTCTCTCAAATTCAGCAAACCATCGCCTCACGGTGCTCTAACAAGGTGCTTCTCTCCCAAAAGCATTTTGAAGACGAGCGGCACAGTCTTGCGGAGAGAGAGAACTTTTAAAATCATAAAAAATCATCGCTCTAAAATCTTTTCGACTTAATTCCATTTTCGTTGCATACGTAGAACTTTGATGTGTGATAAAAAACAATTGACAAATGATTTCCCGCCAATTGTATTTTTTTATTACTAAGAAGGTTGCAACGTTTAAAAAATATACCATTCGAAATTCAAATAGTTCCGATTAGCTAGAAGTGCAAAACTTTTAGTGTGCCCCATGTATAATTTATTATTATCGATAGACAGCTGTTTCTTATACCAAACCCAGTTACTATCCAGCAATAGTTTTCCACAACCTTTCAAAAAGCCAAAGTCCTCATCAGAAAACACTCGACCTTTAATTAAAATGAATTCACACACGTCTGCGCGATAAATGATTCACAATTATAATTGTAATAATCACAGGACCTAAGACCCGAACGGCCAAAAAGCCGGGCTCGCCGTAGCCGTATTAATATTATCACATATCCGGACCGGACCGTGGTACACTCACTGGAAGAATTTTTAATGTTATGCTTTAATTATTTTGCCGTAGCCCGCCACTCTAAGTTCCATTCGCATTAGAGAATTCATTTTTGCTACGGCCGCGCCTACACGTTGAAATATTAAGGCTCTTGCCGAAAACTGAAAATTGCTGAGATCACTGGGTGCCAGACTCGGTGTATTTATGAGTGCGTTAATTTTCTAGAGGTGTTCTGGAACCGTTTGTACATTATGAAGAGCCCTAATTAACCGACCGAGTTCGGGTGTCATTAATAATGGACACGGGCGATGGTGCGTACGTCTAATGTTGACTTGGATACATTAATCTGCGCAAAAATTTATTATGTACTTATGTATGTAAAAGCGATTGCCCTTCTGATCTCATTGTGTATTAAAAACCCCTAAAAAGAATGGTTGTTTTATGATTTTCTGGCGGAAATCAAACCATGTACTGTGTAGATTAAACATTTATTAGCACGACCGTAGTATCTATGTACAGTTATCTTGAAAAAGAAATTAATTTTCCGAAACCTTAGGTAAATATATTTTTAAGAACCTGCTAAATAATCTTATTCTTGTACACACATCGAACAAAATGTTACAAAACTAAAATGTACCTTTTATTCGTTGATTTGTTTTAAGATGCTACGCTTCTGTAACAATACCTGCCCTACACCATGCAAAGCAATTATCCATTTAAAGACACAAACAAATGTGGTTATGATAAAGAACCCCCAACAATATGAGGGGCAAAGTAGCTTAAAATTAAATCTTTGCCGGTAAACTCGCATCACAAAGAAACCAGTGGAACAAAAATATAATATGATTAGAAACAAATTACACACGACGCGACTACGATAATTCCTGTTCGCGGGCTAACCAACCAGACCTGCAGCACCAACTGGCCATTCGCCCTTTGTCTCCCTACTTTCTTTGTGTATTGTACATTTCATGCAAAATTTAATTTCGTTTTCAAGACTCGTGTGGAATGATATAACGGTCAGCGGACGCCACAGCCGTTTGTAATTTCCCTCCTCAAGTGTTTGTGGACATCGTGCCTTTTTCATCGCATTCCGTTTCGGTGGATGGTCACGGCTCGGCCGGTCCGGTGCCGTTACGTTTATTGCGGCGCACTGTTCGGAATTAAACAGTCGGATTGCAACCCGTTAATTGCTATACAGAACTACACTCAGGTGGTTTATTGGCCGCTCTTTTAACTCTAAACTCCGGCCCGTCGGGCTTTGCATGATTTTGCTTGTTAATCAAACGCCGTCGTGTCTGTCAGTCCGACATTTTTATTGGTTTAATATCTGTATATCACAGAGTTTAAGGAACAATTTTTTTTTATGATAATGATAAGAGCGTAAATATATAGGTATATTGCAAATTTCTTCACTTTTTTGCCTTATTTGTGGTAGCCATAAGCATGCTAGCGACTTCCTCTTAAAACTGTAAGCAAACTAACAAAACACTTGTATATCTCAATAATTCACTGCATGTATTAAACAAAACAGCCCAAACACCAAATCTCAATTTTAGTACATTAACTAACCAAACTTCTACCATGATTACATCCTTTAAACCAAATTCCGTCAAACCCAATGAAGCAACAAGTCCCACACATTCTCCTTCTACGAGGTCCATACTACAAACATGACAAGAGATTCAATAACCCTTCTTGTAAGTTCACGAACTTAACCCTTTAAGAATCAACCCCCAATTTGTTATCGATACCGGTAACACGGTCCAGCGATCCAAGGGGTCCCTGAAGGGATAAAAAAGGGATTTCTTTCTTTGATCTACCCGCAAATCGGTACACAATAGGGGGCGATTAAGCTACTTACACTTAGGCGAGAGAGCTTTTCGCATTCTTGTATTTTTTGCGATGTTTGATCGGTTTTAGGGAGGAAATCCGATAGGATTGGGGCTTGGATTTATGTGAGTTTGTGGTTTAAAGTTGGATTTGTGTTGTACTGTGTCAACGGCAACAAGATTAACCCATTTCGCTACCCGTGTAGTTGTAAAACAGTTTGATATTTGATCGAATACTTTGAACGTTACACATGTCCATCCACGTATACATCACAAAAACTAGTAAATTTACTGGAGGATCAGTGCCATGTTGATCAAGAAACCTGATCTTGGTTAGCGAGCCGCTCAAACCTCAACATTAAACTTACAAATATTTTAAAGTTTAGCCAGATACACCGTGTCATCGCGTAAGATCTTTCAATCACACCAGTTTCCCCGAAGGAGTAGGCAGGACACTTTACCAGTTATAAATTTGGTCTCACGTACTAGGTAGCGAGACTATTGTCGCATGTCGGAAACTTTCGTGTTTGCCAAAGCCTCGTCCATTGATCGGTAGTGCCTACTTTTACGTTAGGTTGTCCCTTTACAACAATGCGATGTATAGAAAAAACTAGTATGAATATAAATTGTAAACTAAATCCTTACGAAAACAAGTTCTAGAATAATCTAATACATCTTCAGTCTAAATCCGGAACCCAACTAACGACTGATACCCGCCGCTTCTGCAAAGAAACTTGTAAAATATACAGGCACCATGCGGAAAGTTGGGCTAGATTTACTGTTATTTCGCTTTACACCAGCTTCTAAGTTACGTTCACAATATATCGGTATGCTTCTTAGTTCTTACTGTGGAAATGGCTGGAGGTACTGTTTAGGTCGTCTAAGAAATGTTCACTGTTTGAAATGGAACTTCTTTGATATGGACTTGTAGTTTAGCTGTTTTCCTTCGTAAATATAATAAGATTATTGCCAAGCAGAAATCTCAACTTATTCTCTATAAACCTACATACAACGTATATTATAATTCAACGTCAATCCGATAACAGTCCCGGAAGATCTAAAAAAAATTGAATACGAGGGCGGATTGAAAAGTAATCGGCCTAACCAAGAAAATAAATACATAATAAATGAAATATATTTTTATTTTTCAACGTAATCACCATCAAGTTCAATGCACTTTTGCCATCTTCCCTTCCAAGTAGTTAGCCCGTTGAAAAAAATTATTCTTCCTTAGAGTCAAAATATGCGTCTACTGCTGCTTTGACCTCGTCATTTGTCAAAAATCGTTGACCTCCCAAGTGCTTTTTTAGGTTAGGGAACAGAAAAAAGTCTGACGGTGCCAGATCAGGTGAATAAGGTGGATGCGGTAACAGTTCAAAGCCACAGTTGTGAATTTCTGCCATTGATTGGACAGACGTGTGAACACGAGCGTTATCTTGATGAAACAGAACTTTTCTTCTGATCATTCCTGGACGTTTTTCTTTTATTTCCTCTCGTAAATGACGGAGTAAGGTGCAGTAATAATCAGAGTTTATAGTCTGACCCCTTTCAAGATAATCAACCATAATCATACCCTTCGAGTCTCAGAATACTGAAGCCATCACCTTACTTGCCGACAAAATCGACTTAGCCTTTTTGGGGGGTGGTGAACCAGGGCTTTCCACTGTTTTGATTGTTCTTTTGTTTCCGGTGTACAGTAATGAACCCATTTTTCGTCCATAGTAACAAAACGGTTCAAAAAATCACATTCATTAGCTTCATATAACTCCCAACAGTCGCGTGCAATAGTCAATCGCATCCTTTTTTGCTCAACTGAAAGCAGTCGCGGAACCCACCTCGCAGACACCTTGTGGAAACCCAACACGTTGACTATTATGTTTTGAGTACGTTCATAAGAGATGCCTATAATCTCGGCTATCTCTCTAATTTTCAATTTGCGGTCTCCCATAATAAAGTCGAGTATTTTTTTAACATTTTCGTCAGTAGTGGACGTCGAAGGCCTTCCACAGCGGGGTTCGTCTTTCACACTCTCTCTACCACGCTGGAATTCTGCTATCCATTTTTTGACGGATGAATATGAAAGAGCGCAATCCCCTAATGTACTGACCATATCATCATGGATGGCTTTTGATGACAGCCCCTTCTTATGGAGGTACTTAATGACGGCACGCTGCTCGATTTGCTCCATTTGCGGAAATAAAATTAAAACTAGTCATCGCACACGTTTCAAACTTCACACAATTAACAGGTCTGAACGGAACTAAATAATGTGGGAAGATTTGATTTTTAGAACTAAATGGATCAGTGTTAGGCCGACTACTTTTCAATCCACCCTCGTATATATTTTTTTGAGTTACTTTAATTTTTAGAAAATAATGGTATTTTGATATCCTTTTAGGCTGACATGCCCATTATGGACAAAAACCTTGACAAAAATAAAGATATCCTTTTTTTTTAAGTCCGTGCAAGCGCGGCCCCCTCTTACGTCAATTGCCGGGCGTCTCTGGTATGCACCAGAAGGTATTTCCAGTGGCGCCCAGTATTTTGATAGCCTACGCCATATGATTTGATGCCTTTCCCACAAAATGTACACATATCACCACAGTTTTTCATGTAAACTAAGTAACCCATAGACCCATAACCATATATAGCACGTAATGTTTTTGATGTTTTAAATACTATTTTTTTTTCTTGAAACTTTGATCAACTTGGACTTGGTACCGTGTAAAAAAATAGCTTACCACCCTCAAGACAGCAGCCGGTTGCAGTAAGCTATTATTTATTGTATAGGAGACCATAGCCTAACCATTAACAACTTTATGTCAATGTTTTAGTTTTTGGATTAGAAATAAACAATTTATAACCGTTACCAGGCCCTAAGAATACCTATAAAATTAATAACCATTCTGTAATCTGAACCTAAACTTCAACAGCCAGCACCAATGTTACATAGGTAGGCAACTAGGATTTCTGCACACCGAGCATAATTTACAAGAGTACTTGGTCAAAATACCATACTACAAATAGTCGTACACGGTTACCACAGTTGTCTGAGTGTCAAGCGATGTACGATTGTCGCAAAAGGCTGCGTCTACAAGCCGTTGTGGGTTTGTGGGTTGCTCTGGTGCGACACAAGTGACAGGGCGGCTTGATACCTGCCTTGTTTCTCAGCAGATTTATGCCTACGATGCAGTTGCATAAGATAGAATTGCTCATAAATAGGCAACTGCTAAGAAACCTTGCTTTCTTGTTTGAGCCGTGCTTCTGGGATTTCCGTTACTAATAGACCCAATTATCGGGTTTAACAAAACAACTTAATAAATTTTAAGATCTTAGTATATTTTAGCTATAATTTGGACACTGCTTCGTAAATAAGCACCTAGAGTATAATATTGTAGAAAAATGACAATATATTTTTTTTTATCCGAGTGCGTCAGCGAGGGTTATGTTTTTATACGTAGGTATAGAATACCGTCATACGGCATACAGTCTTAGAAATAAATAATTTTCCGCTTGAACATGCATAAATATCCATACTATAATTATGGATCATCATAATTTTATCAGGTTCAAGTGGATGGATTTGGATGAAAACTGGCATAGGGATAGTTTAGGGAACGGAGAAGAAAATTCCAAGCGTGCGGAACTGGAGACACTATAATAATAAACAAGTATTTGTTATCAAAACTTGCCAGCATCATGTAATCAGCCGCTGCTACTGCAACAAACTTCATAGCATGCAAGTCCGTACCTGACATTTATCCACCGGATTACTCCGGCCAATTAACGGAATTGGGTGAGAACTCGTTAAATAATCCAGTTAGCTATCGGTGGCGAGTACATCTCTGTGGGGCGCTAGGGGTGCTTCAATTCCCGCTCTTCTAACCCTGAATCGGAATTATTAATTGCGACCTGTGTTTGTACGTATCGACGAATTTTAACTTTTGGTTGATATTTTCGACTAACGCGAAGCGTCTACATTTCGAGACCATACTGGATAATTTTTCTTTCGTTTGTCTGTATATGGGTTCCCGGCCAGTGGCCCCATTTTTTTGGATCTCCACGAAACTAGGCACAACACAAACCGTTTTTTTATTAGAAAATTAGTGTACAAAATGTGCAAATAATTTCAATGATCGAGTGGTCTACTGTGGGACCATATTGGCGTCCACTAGTAATATTGAAGTAGTAATAGTATAGTACTACTAGTAATATTGAGTTTAATTTTATAACGAAAAACCCAAGTCAGCAAGTTAGATCCCATCACCTTTGAAGTAAACTCAATTATGATCTTCAAGATTTATATTGATGAACCTTTTTTATTTCCTTTTTTATATTTAGGTCGACAAATTGACGCCACCCGCCTGATGGTAAGCTGAGGCGACGTCTGGCAATTGTGAGCGACTCTCACAGTACACAGGAATACTATAGAGAGTGGCCCTCAACTTGACGACCCAGTAATGTGGCTCTTCACGCTTCGCTTAAAGAACCCAGGGTTATATGTTGGAGGAAACACGTGCGCAGGCAGTGCGTTCCAAGCCATCATCGTTCGGCAGAGAAACGAACGTTTAAAATGCTCGGTTCTCGCGAAGACGGTTTCCACGGTATGAGAGTGACATCTCTGCCCGGCACGCGTTGTTCGGGATCGGAAGGGAGAGGGTGGGATCAGGTTGAAGAGCTCTTCAGAACACTCACCGTGGTAAATACGGTAGAACGCGGCCAAGGAAGCAATTGTTCGGCGCTGGGCTAGCGGCTCAAGGCTTCCCGTTACCTCCGGACAGTCTATAATGCGAACAGCGCGTCGCTGCATAGCGTCGAGTGCGTCCAGCAAATACTTCGCGGAGCCGTCCCAGAGGTGAGAGCAGTATTTCACGCATGGTCTAATCTGCGTTTTGTACAGGTGCGGTGTAAAGAATCGCTTTACCTTGTTCAGTATTCCTAGTTTCCGCGAAGCTAGCCCAATACATCTCTCAATGTATTTTGTGTTATTGAGCTCTCGACGAACGTCTATGCCAAGGATGTCTAGGTTGTCCTTCATTGGTAATATTGCGTTCTGAAGAGTGGGTAGGGGAAGGAAAGGGGATTTTTTCGCTGTAAATGCACACGCCTGTGTTTTGCGGGCATTGAACTCGACCAAGTTCTCGGCACTCCATTGGGAGATACTGTCGAGGTTTCGGTCGAGATCAGCTACAAGATGTCGTCTCCTCCTCTATCACAGATCGCCCCGCTGTCGGACGAACCGAGTAACTCCCGTGCAATGCGCTGTCATCTGCATAGCAATGAATGTTCCCGAGGGAAAGCATATCATTGATATGCAGAAGAAAGAGAGTTGGTGACAGTACGGACCCCTGCGGTACCCCGGCATTCACTTGCAAGAAGCGAGAAGCCTGGCCATCGCAGAGGACCCGCACTCGGCGCTCGTATAAAAAACTGGCAATCCAGCTGCACAGTTGAGGAGGTAGACCATATGCCGGAAGCTTGGAAAGGAGCGAAGCATGCCAGACCCTATCGAAAGCTTTGGCGATGTCCAGGCTAATAGCCAAGCATTCGCCGAACTTTTCCATAGCCCCACCCCAGACATGCGTGACGAATGCCAGGAGGTCACCCGTTGATCGTTTTGGCCTGAAGCCATATTGCCGATCATTGATTAGCGAGTGATACTCCAGGTATCGCATGAGCTGCTTATTGATAAGGAGCTCGAGCACCTTGCAAATGACTGAGGTGACAGCTATGGGTCGATAGTTGCCTGGATCGGATCGATCCCCTTTCTTGGGGATCGGTTGTACGTTCGCCTCTTTGCAGACCTCCGGCACGAGGCCTATAGAGTATGACAGGCGGTACAGACGCGTTAATACTGGAGACCTTCTCGATCACATGTATGTAACTTATATTGCTATGGATAATTGCACAACTGACAAACTCGATTAAATATCCTATATCGTTATCATTGCTTTGAATTCCATACATGTCCATTCCTACTCTACAATTTCCTTCAAATCCGATGAATCCAGTCAATACATTATTCATCATAATTCATCAAACATCATCGGCACACTACACCTGGTTCATTAAACGGCCAACGAGGGTGGGCCTTATCCAATATTTATTAACTTATTTCAAGAAAATCGTATAATTAACACCATAGCTTCACCCCCAGACTTCACCCTACAGCCTTCGTGAAAGATATAGAGTAGTTGTACAGATGTGACATTAGTATCAATCTGGGTTACAGGTGTGATGCATTTGTACCTATTAAGTGATAACTAAAATACTGTTAAGGAAAGAATCTTTAACTAAGGTTAAGGAAAAACTCAAGTGACCAAACTGTATCCCAAGATACTGGATTCTATAGTACTGATTTCTACTAATGAAGAAAATGTAAACGAGTTTTATTAATGTCTCAAATCTCTAGTCCTGGGGAACTCCTTAAATACCGAAGTCTTCGAACACAGAGACACACAAAGGGACACCGTGCAGTTTGATAAGTAGGAATCTTAAATGCCCATCTTGCTGATAGTTGGCGATCCGCTACGTAGTGAAGTTTGTCAGAATTCTGCAAGGATAAAAACGTTCCAGAGATCTTAGGAATCTTGTAACTTGAGATGGATTTAAATTTTAATTTGCTTAATGATTTCTGGACTAAAATGCACCTGAAAATTAAGGCCATGTTGTTGGTATCATTTTGATGCTTTTTCCTTTTAATTTCAATGGTATTCGCGTCATCCCGTCATTTTGCAAAATCTTACCCTCTATTCAAAAATATCTTACTACATGTCATGTTAATAATATGTGGATATAATCTATTTTTAAATCTATATAAAATTAGCAGAGGAACCTACCTAATTTCATCAGAACTCAAACACAAACAAAAGATATTACAAATTAGATTCGAAGTCTGCCCAACCCATCTGCCTCACAATACCTCTCCGACTTGACGCGTGTGCAAATTATTTGCCAATTATCTATCTGTCGGATCTGTTCTCATCACTCTTAGCTCACAATTAGTATTCAGCCTCACTCCTTACTTGTTCCAAAGTTAATGAGAGTGTGTGTCGCAGTCGTATTTTTGAAACACCCTTTGAACAACACGGGACATCGCAAAAATATGTTAATGTTAGCTACGAGGCGGCTATGCGAGCAAAATTGATTAAGTCTTTCTAAGTAACTAAAGTATTTTTGGATGTAAGGATTGCTTGGATGTGATGCATATGATATTAATCTATTCAGCAATTTTGTCTTTGAAAACCGAGTCATTGTACTATTGTATATTGTACTATTGTACTCATTGTACCCAAAAATGGATGTAACATTAATATCGTGTTTATATAGTGTCACTTGGGATGTAATTAGGACTAATATTTTACACGAATGGTATGAATCTCAATTAAGATCTGATAAGTATTCTGCCGCAGGATTTTTTTGAATTCGATCAAAACTCGGCGAGATAAAAAAATTTGAATTAAACTATTTTTGCGAACAAATCACTAAGTAAAAAGTGTTCTATTTTGCCCGTTTTACCCTTAGAAATCATTTTCCAATATAAAAACCAACTTTTTATCAGTTAACAAATTGATTTGTTTATAACAATTAATAGCCCAACCGCACAAATTTTGTTTTCTTACCAATCGACGCCTTTTGGTCCAAGGTTTACAAAAAGTACAAATTTGTATTGGGGAAATCACATTTTCTCTGATTGGTCAGTCATTTTCATTTCTAAGCACTTTTTCGGGGGTTTGCCGCTTGCCTATTATTTTTAGGGAATCTTTGAAAGTAGGGAAGCTATTGGTAGAATTATTTCACTAATGTCTAATACTAACTGTGCTACTTACGTGGGGTTAAGTTACGGGCGGTTTTTTTAATTTATTTATTTACTATACCATTTATACATTTTACAGACAATAAATTTATCCTGTAAGGTTTGTGTTATACGAGGTTATATTTTTGTATTTCAAAGCAATGAGTTTGCTTAAACTATTCTTAAAATATTAAGAAAGAAATTATAAATAGATCACAACTACTGATGTCATCGGCGGGACTCGAACGACTCCGACACCGACTCCGACATCGACGGGAAAGGCCGTGGGTTCGAGTCCCGCCGATGACATCAGTTTTTTTTTATCTATTTATAATTTCTTTCTTAATACATAGGTTACGTAGATAGATTGACTACAACTCAATCAGACAGAAAAAAAAATACGCGAGCGTTCGTTTTAGCCTTTAATTGTAAATCTCTTCTTTCCCTAAATACTACCAAACTTATTCCAAACAAAACCACACAAGTAGACAAAATCATGCAAATATTTTAATACCCCCAAAAAAATCCAATTCACGAAAACCAAACAAAATTCCATATTCATAACCCTGCCTCCATAGCCGTGTAATAAACGAAAGGAGTCATAAAGTAGGTGAAACGGAACGCCATCTACATTACAAATCGTGACGGTACAATGATCGACACTGACTTGAATGACGAATATTACGGAAAATGACGCGTGCCACACTTTTGACGGGTTATTAGACTGTATTAACTCTGCCGCATTTTGTCGTACAGGTTTTACGATTCTGACATTGTTTTTCAGAGTGGAGTGTGTACTGCCATTGGACAGAAAGGGAACAGTAGTTTAGTAAGGAAATGCTTTTAACGTAGACGGCTTTTTAGGAAGGATTTTAATAAAATGTACCTAAAGATTTTTTTTATGTTATATTGATTTTCTTTTGGCTATATTTGTAAGGTTCTTGAAAAGGTTAAGGTTGGTAATAATATAGATACTCAATCACGCTCATATCTCCGATGAGGTAGGTAGCGAGCAAAGATGCAGTCGCAATCTAGAGGTTAAATACGTGGGGAGATAAACATTACTCTGTAATAAAAAGGTTAAAGAAAAGAGAGTATAATGTCATCATTCACCGAGCCATTCCAGTCTAAATGCGATTCGGCCGACCTTCGATATTTTCCGTGAAGCGACTGCTATCCGACCTCCACAATCCATGAGCGATATCGAAGTTCTGTAGTTAGACCGGTCGGATTTTAGATTTAGGGCTCCAACTACCCCTAACGACTGCCATAGATGTTCGTATGATATTCGGGACCGAATGGCTTAGCGTGCTCTCCCGAGGCACGGAGGGGTCTCAGTGTCTTGAGAATTGGTCACCCATCCTAAGATGTTGCTTAACATTTGCAATGTGTTAACATTGTCGGTTGACACTAGACCACGAGCTCCCCATTACATTTTATAATAATTGTAAAAAAAGACATTTTAACAAATAATTTATTATATTATGGAATTGAATAAACATAGAACTGCCACAACCAATTCTTTCATATTGTCTCGGCCACGTCCAATATCATCACGAGTAAAACAAAGCATTACCTAACCGACGTTTGAGCATACAAAATTAAAATTTCTCTCCTATACATTTTGATTATGAGAACACCGATTCAGTTCGACATTTTCGTATAAGAGCCTGTAAAAACTCCATACGTTTCCACAAAATTACAAAACTACCACTTCCACTACAGATGTACGAATTTGAACTTTATTTTCTTGTTGTTAGAGATAAATTATATTTTGAGGATTGGTATAGAAAACTTGGCAAAGTGCCATAGAGACTGAATACATCCTTGAATTATTTAGATAGCAATCGTGGGTCTGTATTCTGATCGTTTTTCTCATCGGTATCGAATAGAAGCACAAATTTCCATCTCTTTCTCCGGAGTAGAGGTGGAAAGTAATGGATACATCAAAGGTGGGTGGGTTTTTGTTTCGTTTATTCATAACATGTGTCATGAAAGTGATGTCTATGTCTAATACGTTTGGGGTTGAGGCTGGCATTTGAATGCTGGCTTGAATAATGTACTCGAAGTCTGAACACTTCAGGGGGATTTGCGGAATGTTCTGGCAAATGACCGTTGATATGTAGTTTTGTTTAATTGTAGGGGTTTTTTTAAAGATTTGTTTAACGGGTATTGAAATATTTGTTTTTGAAAGTGTGATGTTTGTTTTAACTTATAACTTTGTTGTATGTTACTTTATTTAAATGCATAAATGTTGTTTTTCGCAGCCAATCTATGTAATTAAATATGAATCGCCGTTTGTTTGTCACGTTAAAACTCTGGAATTGCTGGACCGATTTGACAAATTTTTATATTGAAATATTTCTGGAAGTTCAGGGAAGGTTTAAAAGTATTATTATTTATAAGGCGGAACCTCAGACTAAAAGAATAACATAGACGGAACGAATAGAACTAGCGAGTGAAGCCGCCAAAAGGGATACTATATAGCAATGGGATACCATTTCGCTCGCCACTCCTTTGTGAGCAGCGAGTGTGTACGCACGTGCGATCACGGTTGAACAAAATATTATAAATATGCCGTATTGTGTGGTGAAAAGGTGTAAAAACAATTCAATTATTGATAGGAAGAATGCTGGATTATCGTTTCATAAGTAATTAACTATTTCTTATTAGATTTCATAACATTTTTCTAAATATTTTAGTTGCCCAAACTAGGAACACAAAACCTCCGCCACATTACACAGAGTTGCCATAATTTTTTCATCATTTCCACAAAATATTTTGCAGTATTTATGGGAATTTATAAGGTACTGAGTAAAAAAAAATCAGTGTCATCAATGTTGACAACCTCGATGTTTCTAATCCTCATCATCATCATTCGTGCGTTAGTCCCGAACTCCCGATCACATTTGTGTCCGGGATCTACTTAATACGTGGCTTGGGTATTTCGGCAATCTTGGAATTGACCGCTGTCTGATCTCCCAGCCTGTGTTCTGATCCAATATATTTATGTTACTGTGTCAGTAGTTTAATTTCAGTCGAACACTCACTACAAAGGCCTCAGTCTTAAACTAACGACTATTGATATCCACTTCATGTATAGTCAACGACAAAAGTAGCTTAAGCAATAATTCTTATCTGTTGATCACTATAGCTGTTAAACCGACCACAAAATCATAAACAAAACACGAAATATATTAACTTTGTCCTTGGGGATTCTAAAATTACTTGTACATTGCTGTGGCACATGCATTGGGATGTAAAAAAGAATAATAAATATTTTTGTGCTAATCAACTTTTGTTGTTGACTGTACTTTGTACTTACACTGGAATTAAGCTTTGTTCATTCATCTTAAAAATGATAATTTTAATTATGAGAAATTTTTTGAAAGTGATTTGAGTAGTGAATTAAAGTGTATTTACTCAGTGTTTTTATCACGTTTTCATTTATTTTAACACTTCCCCATTTTAGGCACTTATCATAATAATCATTTGTGTAAATGACATAAAATACAGATAACATTTACTATAACAAATATTAATTTTCCATATGTCCACTATATAGAGATTTTTAGGAGATTTTTTCATTTGCTGGCAACATTACGCACACGCCGTTAGTGGTATCGGTACACGGAAATCGGAGTCACACGCACACATTGAAAGTGTCATTTGGCTTCACGTGTTTATTCTACATGTTCCGTCTATATTCTTCTTCTAGTCTGAGGGCGGAACGAAGTTTGTCGTTCGGAATATGATGTTAGGCAGGAACTGATTTAGAAAATTCTTCGCATTATCCCTGAATGCTATACTTGGGCTACTTTTTATCCCTGAAAAGTGTTCTCGCGAAATTTCGGACAACTAGTTATTTCTGTGTGTATACTTGTATTTATCGCTTTTATCGTCTAGTGATAACCGAGCAGGTTAACATATTGCAAAGGTTAAGCAACATCTAACCACGCCGGTCTTAAAATGGGTGACCATTATAAGACATTGAGACCCCTCCATGCCTTAGATAGCACGTTAAGCCGTCGGTCCCTGTTGTCATACGAATATCTATGGCAGTCATTACGGGTATTTGGAGACCTAAACAAAATCCAATTCTGTCTAACTACAGAACTTCGATAGCCCAAGGGCTGTGGAGGTCAGATGGCAGTCGCTCCACGGAGAATATCGAAGTTCAGCGGCATCGCATTTAGACTAGAAAACCTACCCCAACTGGGTTCGGAAAGTTCGGTGGATGATGATGTTCTGTTGATCAACTTGGAATGATCGACTTAGACACCTAATAGTAAACGTAGAAGGTTTCTTGGATTGAAGCGAGATATTTAACTTTATATACCTTCAAAATTAAACTTTCCCTAAAACACCCAACGTCATTTCATTACACAACTCTGTTCTAACACAAGTGTCGAATGATCGCAAGACATTTTTCCTTCGCACTGGCCAGTAAGCGCCAGGGCTTCGTAAATTAAAATGTGAATAATTAACACCGACCTACCCCCCCTTCCCTGTTCATCCCTCATACCCCTCCTCTCTATAACCCCCCTACCACAGTCACACGCCACCCAGATGTATTAGTTTTAAGCTCTCTCTTCGTATGTAGACGATTTAGGGTGAATTCAAAAAGGTAGATAGTTGACCCCTTTAGGTATTAAAATTGCTTGGACATTTCTACCCCTATCTGTACAAGAGTTCTTGTGAGGTTGGGGTGGGTATATGCGATTATGATCTTTACTGTTTTGCAGATCATTAACTGGGTTTTTGTTTAGATAATGTTTCTCTATACATGTATTGTATATAATTGTCATTTGTCAAGCTTTCGTAGCTGCGTTTTATATGGGAGTTCGATGCTCGGCCATTGAAGATATAGGTACCTACCTAATTTATTCCGAACTCCGTCAATAAAGTGTCCCTGATAATTGTATTAGCACGATAAACTTTGAGAATTGTAAACTCGTTTTAAAAATATCTCGTAATCAGCTGTATAAAATAGGTAGTCGTTGCCCGCAAAAAAAAAAACAACCAATCTCTTCCAAATTCAAATACAAACAACTTATAACATGATCAACGTACACGCAATCAGCGGTTAATAAAAACACACAGCCAATCAGGGGCGTATAACTAATTCAATTTGCGAACGTGGACGATGCGCGTGAACTGTTCGCCGATCGTTAATATTGATCAGTATTATCCCGGATCGACGATTTACGTGAAACACTGTACTCCCACATCGCCGTACATTTAATTATTAAAGCGTTCGTCACGAATGTATATTTGCTAGATGTGACACAATTTACAATAATAACTCTACCATGAAGCTTTCAATTTACAATGTTGCTGAAATTACAAAATGTAAAGATTAATTATATTATTTATTTTTAAGTGGCAATATCGCTTTGGTGGTATAGCAACGACAGATAATGTGAAAGCGATGAATAACATAAATCTTTTCATATACAATCGGTTTAGGGTCAAGAGCATTATGTCGAACAAATTGACGTCGAACTTGAATACCTGTTTATTAAACACGACGCATGAAATTGGTTTGCAATTTTTAGCATAAAGTTATGTCAATACTACGCAATGATGAGGAAGTAGGAAATTGGCAATGACTCCTATAAATACAAGAGTTGGTACAAATTGTAGTATCACATCTATCCTTTTTTTCAGGCGCCATGCCCTGGCTCGTTAGCTCCTTGCCATGAGCAAGACGTCTGGAGATTTTTTTATTCCGTGTCCGTGCCTACGTCCATGGCCGGGTGTCTCTGGTAGTACCAGGAGGTATTTCCAGTGACGCCCGGCGGAGACATGTCTGGAGTAGATTATTTTTATCTTATTACATTTTATAACATATCAATTCAATCGACATCCGTGGTTGTTCACCTCGCGAAAAATGTTGTTGTTTCCGGCCAAAGGTGAAAAGTCGGCGTTTGGCGAATGGCGAAAGCTATTTTCTTGGCAAATATTTTATTGTAATAATTCCTTTCGGTACATTTATTATTTACACGTGGTAATGTTCACTGTGAATTTGTTTAGATGGTAATCGTATAGCGGTCGTTGGGTGGAGGAAATTGATCCAAGATCGGAGGGGGTGGCGTGTCATTAGAGAGGCCTGTGTCCAGCAGTGGACTGATGATTATGATGATGGGCCGTCTACTACCCAACAAATTAATCATTACTGACTAAGATTGACATGGAAAATATGGTCTCTCAACATAAAGATAAGTTACATCCCACGAAAGTTGAATTCGCAGTAATTTTATTGTATTTTTAATATAAATAATATATAATTTGAAGTCTATTTAGAATCCCAATCCAGAAGTGAAATCATTATTAAAAACACCACAATCACAGAACGTAATACATTTGAATCTCAATTTGACATGAACAAAGCTTAAATAAAACACCATTACCAAACCATTTACACACATTAACTAACAAATTAATTATAGAACTGATAATCTACACGAATATTAATTAAATCGCTGTCTTAAGATAATTTTCCTACAAGCCCAGGGACATTTCAGAACATCAATTCCGTTGACATTCACGCCTCTACTATAGAGCTAATTTCTATAAAAGACAGTTTATCTAAAAAGGTCCTATTTACTAACTATATTAGAATATTTGGACCGAGAATTGAACCCTACGCCGTCGAAAGAGGATGCACTACCGTCCACGCCACCAATACAGTCAAACTAATAACAAAATGCCAAAAAGCGCCATGTATTTAAAGCGTATAAAAGTTGGACTTTAGTTAAAAATATCATGAAATAAAATCGCAAAACAACACATGTATAATTTATAAGAATAACTTGCAAACAATAATCCCCTACATTAGAAATATACCTAGTTACGTATAAATAGTAGATAACATTTTACAACTCGAACGGGGTATGCATATTAAACGTCACGAACAAAAATAGAATAAATTAATAATTCTATTTTTCTATTTAACTCCCCTATTTATTAGTTGGGATGTACTAATGGAACTCGATAGTTACTCGTTTGAGATTTCGATTAGTTTGCAATCGTAAAACGATATTTAGTTATTGCGGGCCCGAATACCTGTGCACGGGATGTAGCCAGATTCGTAAAGCAACAGATAGAGCCTGTGAGAAAAGAACCTGGCAATAAAAACTCACAATAAGATGACTACTGGATATACACATAATAGGAGTGCTCGGAAACCGCAATAGGCTAGCCTATTGCGGTTTCCGAGCACTTCGAGTATTGTTGCCACAGCCAGGTCTGTCTGTCAGTAAGGGTACCGCATGCAGGTGAGATTGACTTGTGCCCAGCAGATGCCGATAGGGTCCCTTAGAACCCAGTCTGTAAATAAATCTATACAAATATTATTTACTTAAGTTAATCAACTATAACATTATTACAGCATTTGCCAATTTAATACTACAGGGAAAACGCAGACAAACCTATTCTTAGTAATTATATATTAAGTGCAGGAATATGTAAGTAATTACGTACTCTAAAACAAAAACAAAAAGAATAAGTTTATTTTTGTTTTTGTATACTAATATTGAGTAGGTATACTACAAATAATTTACAACATAAAAGAATCTTAAAACAAACTTATACTTAACAAAAATCTACAGCAAACAACAAACAAACTGACTAGTATGTAGCTTACCTACTGTATACATCTTTCACACACATTGTATGCAGCCCTTGTTAATAAATAAAAATAAAATAAATAGCTATAACTTCATACGGCGGATGCAACCTGGCCGAAACGTCATGCAATAAAAAAAATATGTTAAAGTATAATATATATTATAACAAAGCTTAAAAGTTAGTCTTCAGAGAATATTACAATTCTTACTTGAATATGTCGTTCGTTTAAGTTGTAGGCACCATTTTTCTCCAACACGCCGAACCTTTATTATTCTTACACAGATAATACCTACAATATATTGTATTATATAAGGCAAAAAAATATGCACGACGCCACATATAAATTTGAACAATAATAAATTAATATGTCGCGACAAATGGTAGGTGTCCACAACTCATCTATAAAGTGTCGTTAGGCCCGCCGCACACGTATAAAATTGCCACCGTATATTATATTCGGTTTGTTTAATTAAACCGAGCACGGGAATTGAACTGGTGACCTCGGTGTACGACACGATTTTTTATAGCATATGTAAATATATCATAAATTGTACGTGTTTTATTGACCCGTGACTTATTGGATAAAGTATAATATAATGTATTATTTTTAATAACTTTTGTTTGAGCAAGGGTACCATTTTTCATTGGAAACCTTCATCAAGTTATTACATGCCATCAGAATGTACCCTGGTTCGTTCTGATACGAGTACATACACAATCTGTTTTTAGTCATTAAGGTTCAATTCCATAGCTATGCTAAGCTATGAAATTAAACCTTCAAATGCCCAATGAAATACATTAACATATCTCGTCTTGGTCAGTTGGTAGAACGTTCCTCCTGGGAAGGGATCAGTCGTTGGTTCGAGTCCAGCCCAAGACTTAGTTTTTGTGATTCATATTGTAAAATTATATAAGAAAAAGTTAACATACTTCACTGCTTATAAAACTATGGTCACATCGGAGGCCCGAACCAGTCAGATATTTCACCTGAACGCAGTGAAATATCTGAGGTTTCTGTCAATTACCTACCTACTTATAATAAAACTGTCCGATAACGTGACTGTCGAAATATGGACCTAATAAACGACTCTGTCTTCGTCGTCGGGAACAAAAATAACGTTTTTGTTCCCGACGACGAAGACGTAGGAATGTCTGAAGATGTAATTAGTAGGTGATGTCGAAATTTTATTTAACTGTTATTTACTTTGATAGATAAATTTTAAAGCGTAAAGACTTCGCTCGCGGAGTAGTTTACTGGTTCCTTATTCCCACGGGATCACATTCCCGGGATAAAAAGCAGTTTTTGGAGAAATTTCATTTAAAATCTTGCCCTTTCCATCTGAGCCTTAAGTATGTTTAAAATTAAGTGAATTATGGTGGATACATTGGTTTTTTTTCTTTTGTTTTTTATATTCGCCGCTCGAGGTCCGAGGCCACTGCGTGGTGGTCGGGTGTTACCCCGCATCTTTGGGGTCGGGTTTCATCCCGCATCGGTGAGTGAAGGCGTGCGTGGGGTGCAGCCCCACATCACGCAGCCCTTCTAGTCTGCTTCTGTCAGGACGGTGGGTTGCTAATCCATCGTCCTCAGGCCCCGATCATGGAGCTCGGTGGTCCTGGTCGTAGTCACGCCTGCGGCGCCCTCGCCGCAGACTTCGGAACTCAGCGGGGAGGATACTCTCCCTCACCCTACCGGCCGCCTCCTTCACGAGCATAACCTGCTCGCAGATGGAAACGGCCGCGTTCCACTGGCTCTCGCTAGAGACCATGGCTCGTAGCATGGTCTCCAGCGTATCTACGCCCAGGCCCACAACGAGGTCCCGGCGCTGACTCGCCTAGGCTGGGCATTCCACCAACGTGTGGAATGCCGTGTCTACGCCGGAAGCCTCGCAGTATTGACACGCGGGTGTGACCTCACGATGCATGCGAAACAGATACTCACCCGGTGATGATCTGTGTCGCACGATACGTGAGGCCACCGTGCTGCCTCTGCAGCCACTCCTCCATGATCGGTCTCACCGCCGCGATGGTGGTGGTTCCCCACTTTGGTTGCTGAAGTCGCACCTTCCATGTCTCCATGAGATCCTGGCGGAGTTGGGACCGCTGAGCCTCGATTTCTCGAGACGCGGGCCTATGGTCCGGCTCCAGCGCCTCCTTGTGCCATTGGAACAATGACGCAAGGGCTCTCGCTTCCAGGTCCCATGGAGGGGTCGCGGCTAGGAGACATGCAGCCTCCAGGGAGATCGTGCGGATCTCATTGTTCTGACGGCCAAGGTCCTCAACGATCTGTGTAAAACAGCAGTGTTGTTGGCCGTCAGTCTCGGCGCCCATACGGGAGGATGGTTTTCCGGCGACTGAGCCGAAGTACCACCGCTCCTAACTCACCCTCTCTGACTTCGGGTACGTCGTCTTCGCTGCTGCTATCCGCGTTGGGTTTCTGAGACGGAGCCATGCGCGGAGGGATGTGCTCCTCCGCGCTTGTCGGAAACAGAGAGCCCAAGACCCTCTCCACCTCTAGCCGATCCGGCTGGAGACTGCGCGGCGGCTGGGTCAGTGGGAGCGCCCTCGGTCGGAGTTTACCTCTGACCTGTAGGTACGGGCGCCCTCATGGGTTCCGCTCCAGGGTCTCCAGGAGCTCCTCGCGGGCTGCCGTCTTAGCCCGCGTGATCGCTTCCTGGAGGGTGCCCTTAGCCTCTCTGTAGGACGCATATAGCTCCGCCTCCCGGATGGATACATTGGTGGAATCCAGGCAAATGGAATAGAAGTGTAATACGTACTTAGTTCGGTGACTAAAAGGTGGATCTTTGTTTTGATAGCCTAAGTTTGATCCCCAAGCACCATAAGGGTGCAAAGGGGCTCTACCAACATCTTAAGGGCCCCAGCGACCTCACCTGCTAGTGGCGCACCTGCTGATAAACAGACGAGGCTCGTTAATTTACGGTACCTATGGAGTGGCTTGGTCCGGGGGGGTACCACCGTGCAGCTGTGCTAAAGCCCCCCAAGTAACCCAGCCCAGGCTGGGTTGCGTTAGGGGTTCAGCAGCTGCACCGCCGGGCCCGGGGCGATGTATGGTGCAGCAGGCATGGGACCAGTGGGGGCGGAACGGAGTCTAGTGTGGGTGGTGTGGGTCGATTCGCCGGCCAGGGAGACCCTTAGCAACGGCGTTGCCGCGGCCGCCCGCAACACAGTCATGGGGCCCGCCTGGGGCCAACCACCCCAGGAGCCTGCCCCACATGTTGCGCATAATCCTGATGTGGGATCGCCGCTCCGGGTGGTAACCGGTGTGGGGTAGCGGCGGCCTTTCATCAGGGGGGTTTGGGAGCCCTTCCGTCCGGCGAGTCGGCTCCGACCTAACCACACGGTTCTAGACAAAGCTAGCCCCTGCGCTTTGTCACTTACTGCTGCACCAAATGTCGCCCTGTCTTCACGCTTCTTCTTCTTCAAAATCTACAATGGCAGTGCAACAAAAAAGAAATAAACGTTACACAGCGGCCCTAGGAAACCCCACAACTTCACATTTCGAGGTGGAGTTCACTAACGTCCGTGGACTCCATGCGAACCTCGATACCGTCCACCACCACCTTGAGACGGCACGGCCCGCTGTGATGTTCCTCACGGAGACACAAATACGCCGCCCTGACGACACGTCTTACCTGTGTTACCCCGGCTATGTCATCGAGGAACAATTTCGAGACAAAGCCGGGGTGTGCGTGTTCGTTAGGGCGGATGTTTGCTGCCGCCGGTTGCGCTGCCTAGAGAACCCCTCCAATTCCGTCCTTTGGCTGCACGTAGACCATGGCTCTATGAGCCAGATCTACGTGTGCGTCTACCGATCCCACACACACACCTCAGCGAGACGGCTGATGAAGCGCAGGTGCGGTTCCCGAACGCTGACCTAGTATTTCTGGGGGACTTCAATGGCCATCACATTGAATGGCTGGGGTCCCTCAAGACTGATCATGCGGGTAGAGCCGCCCATGCGTTCGCTCTCTCCCACAGTCTGACCCAGATGGTATGCGGGATCACCCGGATACCAGACAGGTCAGATCACGCGCCCGCTCTGCTGGATCTACTGCTGACGAGTCGCCCAGCCCAGTACAGTGTTTCGGTAGGAGCCCCACTGGGTAGTTCCGACCACTGTGTTGTTCACGCTGGCATGAAGGTGTCACCTCCTGCACGTCCTGTACAAACGTCACGACGACTATGGCACTACTCGTTAGCGGATTGGGACGGTCTACGCGATTATTATGCGTCCGTCCCCTGGAGCCAGCGCTGCTTTGTTGGAAAGGCTCCTTCGGATAGTGCTTCTGCTATTGCTGGCGAGATCAGTTTAGGGATGGATTATTACATCCCTTTCACTGATGTCGCCAGTATCCGCAGAGCCCGTCCCTGGTTCGGGCGAGATTGTGCCAAAGCTGTTCGACAAAAACAGTCGGCATATCGCGCCTGGATCAGGGCCCGGGCTGTGCGCTACCCAAACGTGGGCCACCTCAAAGCAGCGTACAACCGGGCCACAAAATCGAGTAAGAGGGCCTTTAAGAGAGCGGATGCCCAGCGCGTCGCGCGGCTTGGTCAGGAGCTCACTTCCCATCTCACGGGCAGCCGTGGATTCTGGCAACTGGCCAAAGCCGTGCAATCTAACTTTTGTCAGCCCTCGCTGCCACCGCTGCGTTACCCAGATGGAACACTGGCTCACAAAGCCCAAGAGAAAGCGGATATGCTCGCAGACCTCTTTGCGGCTAATTCCCGGGTCGACGACCGTGGCCTGCAGCCCCCCGCCATCGCCAACTGTGGCCACACAATGCCTGATATTGTTATCAGGCAATGTGATGTACGGGCAGTGCTGCGGTCAAAAAGTGCAGCTGAGTTGTCTCCAGTATTAACGCGTCTGTACCGCCTGTCATACTCTTCAGGGCTCGTGCCGGAGGTCTGGAAGGAGGCGAACGTACAACCGATCCCCAAGAAAGGGGATCGGTCCGATCCAGGCAACTATCGACCCATAGCTGTCACCTCAGTCATTTGCAAGGTGCTTGAGCTCCTTATAAATAAGCAGCTCATGCAATTCCTAGAGGATCACTCGCTAATCAATGATCGACAATACGGCTTCAGGCCAAAGCGATCAACGGGTGATCTTCTGGCATTCGTAACGCATGTCTGGGGTGGGGCTATGGAAAGGCACGGCGAGTCCTTGGCTATTAGCCTGGACATCGCCAAAGCCTTCGATAGGGTCTGGCATGCTTCGCTCCTTTCCAAGCTTCCGGCATATGGTCTACCTCCTCAACTGTGCAGCTGGATTGCCAGCTTTTTAAACGAGCGCCGAGTGCGGGTCCTCTGCGATGGCCAGGCTTCTCGCTTCTTGCAAGTGAATGCCGGGGTACCGCAGGGGTCCGTACTATCACCAACTCTCTTTTCTTCTGCATATCAATGATATGCTATCCCTCGGGAACATTCATTGCTATGCAGATGACAGCACACTGCACGGGAGTTACTCGGTTCGTCCGACGGCGGGGCGATCTGAGATTGAGGAGGAGAGACGACGACTCGTGGCTGATCTCGACCGTAACCTCGACAGTATCTCTCAATGGGGTACCGAGAACCTGGTCGAGTTCAATGCCCGCAAAACACAGGCGTGTGCATTTACTGCGAAGAAATCCCCTTTCCTTCCCCTACCCTCTCTTCAGAATGCATTATTACCAATGAAGGACAACCTTGATATCCTTGGCATAGACGTTCGTCGAGAGCTCAATAATAAAAACTACATCGAAAGATGTATAGGGCTAGCTTCGCGGAAACTAGGAATACTGAATAAGGTAAAGAGATTCTTTACACCGGACCAGAGGTGTCTGCTGTACAAGACGCAGATTAGACCCTGCGTCGAATACTGCTCTCACCTCTGGGACGGCTCCGCGAAGTATCTGCTGGACGCTCTCGACGCTATGCAGCGACGGGCTATCCGTATTATAGATTGTCCGGAGGTAACGGGAAGCCTTGAGCCGCTAGTTCAGCGCCGAACAATAGCGTCCTTGGCCGCATTCTACCGTATTTACCACGGCGAGTGTTCTGAAGAGCTCTTCAATCTGATCCCACCCTCTTCCTTCTGATCCCGAACGACTCGTGCCGGGCAAAGATGCCACCCCCACACAGTGGATAGCATGTTCGCGAGAACCGAATGTTTTAAACGTTCGTTTCTCTGCCGAACGATAGTGGCCTGGAACGCCCTGCCTGTGCACGTGTTTCCTCCCACATATAATCCTGGGTTCTTTAAGCGGAGCGTGAAGAGGCACATAAGTAGGTCGTCAAGTTGAGGGCCACTCTCAATAGTAATGTGTGCTGTGAGAGTGGCCCACAATCGCTAGACGTCGTCACGACTTACCACCAGGCGGGCGGCGTCAATTTGGCGAACCAAATATAAAAAAAAAAAAAAAAAAAAAAACGGTGAGAACACATTTCTTAGCCCATACTTTTAGTTGTTGGACGAGTTAACAAGAATACGACAAACACATATTTAAAATTAGTTCTTTAGTACTTATAAATCACGTTTGTTGTAGGGACCCCTTCAATATTTAGTATTTTTTGTTTTAGCGGCAACACATCATCTGTGAAAATTTCGACTTTCTAACAATCACGGTTCATGATATCATACAGCCTGGTTACAGACGGAGTCTTAGTAATACCCTTTTAGTCTTAGATTTCCCGTTTTACCCTGTGGGTACAGAACCCTAAAAATGTTTTGTATGAACTTGGAAACGGGTTTTTAACACAACGATTAAAACAAAGGTATTTTCAATACAATTATGGGAACGTTCATTTCCATATCAAACACTGATTCTTTTGTCCATATAGAGTCCATAATAACAGCGGCGCATTAATTTATCGGCGTTAGAATTCGACCAATCGTGCGCACACAGTGTTCAAATAATCGTAAATTCTACAACGGACAAAATATAATAAATTGCCGATGAGATCTGTGCGTACACTTCAACAAAATATAAAGAACACCGCGAAAAATCTAACGTAATCTTTATTTTGTTAAAAATAAAGCATATAATCGCAGGTAAAAATAGTGAAATACCCGCAAAACGGTAGCCGATGAGTCTATATTTGCACTCTGAACCCTTTTGTTGTCGGCTTTTTTCGGTTGTTTCCGAGTAAAGGCTGATAGAACACGTTTTTCAAATCATTAAACAGTGTGGCCGCGGCCGCGGTTGTGGGGAAAAAACGAAGTTTGTGCCAAAAAAAGGAATAGGAGTAAAAATTGCGAAGCGTTGGCCCGAACCACGAAGTGATCGTTGTCCGCCGCGATAATAGTATAGCGCGATTGGGATGTGTTGGTTGTTGCATAATAAAAATCCCTTAGTCAACAATCCGTTGCCTGATAATTTCATATGTAATGATGGATCCAACATTTCATTTCATTTCATTCAAGTTTAACCAACAAATTAGAAGGAAATTATTATGTTTGCGAAAACACGTTACCTTGGAGCTGTCAATTACATAATAACTTATTTCACCAAACATTTCCTTGGACTAGAATTTTGTTTTTGAAATAAATGGTACCTTTGTACTATGACTTTATCCTTATATCCGTTCAGATTAGGTATCTATTCATCTTCCACTGTTTACCCTTCACGTGTACTTACATAAATAAATAGGAACAATTAGTACCTACAATGAATACAGACTGTTAGGTTATCAGATCCACGTCATAAATCTGCTATTCACTTACGCACTCTTTTCAGTGCTACCAAGAGTTCTCTCTTCCATTGTACCTCACAATCTGTATCTCGTAAACAAACTTGCTGTACAATTTGACAAACACATCTAAATTATATTTATTCCAATACCGAAGTGCGTCCTTTATTATTTTAAGGTTTTTCCTGAATGATCTTATTGATTCGATATAAAAAAACTATCTGCTTATAGACTTGCTTGCAGTATTAAACCCAGAGCTTGCAAAAAAATTTGAAAAGGTGTTTGAGCCAATCTGAATATTAGTCAGATTGCTCTCCCATAATATCCTAACACAAACGAAGACCTGCCTGGAGGGTAGGGTTCTTTATAATTCATATAATTTCAAAGAAATATAGAAAATGCTTAAGTATTTGTTTGAGGCATTTTGTATTTTTTTAAAGTATTGAATGGAATCAGGCGTTACCTGGCGAAAATCCATGATAAACAATGGGGTAAGATGTTGAATTTTTTTATATAATTGCACTACTTTCGCTAAATGGAAGACATTATAAACGTCGACATATGTTTCACCTACTCACGAGGCATTCTCAAGACTGTCCCAGAGAGAACAGCCTGTTCTCTCTGACGTTTATAATGTCTTCTATTTACCCCATTGTTTAGTAATGTCATCGAAATAAAAATTGCCAGGCCACTGCCATGGCCAGCGATGATAAACCTATAAATCATAATAAAATTAAAGAAACCAAGTATCAAAATCAAACAGTCCATCTGTTTTGTTATCCGAACTTGAAGTACTCTTATTACCTGACTTTGACACATATCAGTGCCAAACACACAGACCTGAATAATAATTTGTAAAATATGTAAATATAAAAGTAAATAAGGAATTCATATTAGTTGTATTTATGCACAACATGTACATATACCTACTTAATGTGATTTAATGATCTCTATTGTAATTTATCTAAAGTGTCTCTTATCTAAGTTTTGATGTATTTTGTATTAGTGTACAATAAAGTATTTTCTCTAATCTATGAGTTGAGTGCATTCCTTGATTCGTAAACGATAAAATGTATTAACCAACCCAGACCCTGATATTTTACCTAAACGTCGCCGTGCTATAGAGCAGTTTAAAAATCAAAGCTGTTCTAGTCGTTAATTAAGATGATAGACCCACTAAAGTGACCTGAATAATTCAGGCATTAGCTTGACCACTCGATAAGATGAATGCTGGTAAGATGAATGTCATAATCATGGACGTATTATAAGAGAGGACATGCCATAAGCAACTGTGCACAGTGCAATCTTTAAGTGAGCACTGACGACATAAAATTTACGCGTGATTTCAAAAAGTGGGCGTGGCTTATCAGTGTACTATCAGCTTTCGTACATGTATATTCTGTGACAGTTCAGTAATTTTTGTGGAAATAAAAGGATAAAAGAAGATAAAAATTAAGTGTTGTGTTCTATCATGTAAAAAATATTCAGATAGACGTTCTGATGTTAAGAATCGCATCACATTTCATGCGTAAGTAATTTTAATTGTATTTTTTTAGGATTTTACCCAGATAATTATCCCAGAGTCTGGAACTTGTGCCCGGTAAATGGCAATAGGCTCGCCCCCTATTACATGGGACCTAACATAGCTGGTGAGATGTGGGTATGTTTGCACACCTTTGCCTACCCCTTCGGGGAAAAAGGCGTGATGCTATGTTATGTTTTTTTAGAAATGTTCTAGTTTCTAAAATCTCTCACTTTTGACCTTTTTGACATCATACTACTACTCGAAGATAGATGGCGGCGTTTTGTTTCACGAACACGTAATTTAAATAGCTACTTATATTTTACTATTAACATTTTATACTAATTAAATATACAGAAATCCGTTCAACGTTAACTCGTAAGTGATTTTTAATTGCTAAAATATTTCTCTGTAGTTTTTATAGAGCTGTCCGCGTCTAAGTCGCCATTTTCCTATATATTACCTTACTCTATGGTCGCCATCTAATGACAACTGGCAACAATAAACATAAAACTTCAAAAATACAGGGCCGCAATTAGAAACTGATAATTTTACAAGACAAGTTTCCTACGACTGTTTCATAATGGGCTGTACAATTGAATATTATTATTCAAAGTATAGCTAAATACCAGTATTAAATTTAATTCAAGAACTGGGTCAGGCACATACTTGTAATAAGGTACCTCCACGTCAGCAAAGTTATAGACTATACTATAGAAAAGTGTTATGACGGTGGGTGGCTATCCCGCCGTCATCAGGCCCCGATCATGGAGGTATCGTTGGTCCTGGGCGTAAATAGGTCTGCGGCGTCCTGGCCGTTGACTACGGAACTCAGTGGGGAGGGTACGTTTCCTCACTCCCTCGGCCGCCTCATTAGCGAGCATGACCTGCTCGCCGAAGGACACGGCCGCGTTCCACCTACTCCTGCCGTAGACCATGGCTTGAGGCATGGACTCTAGCGAGAGAGTATCCACGCCCAGACCCACTATGAGGTCCCGGCGCTAACTCGCCCACGGTCAGAACTCCACCAACGTGTGGAGTGCAGTGTCTTCGTCGGAGGCCTCTCAGTGTTGACACTAGGGTGTTACCTCACGATGGATGCGAAACAGATACTTAATGAAGCCAAGGTTATCAACGGTCTATTTAAAATAGACACGTTGTTGGCCGTCAATCTACCCGCCCATACGGGAGCCCCGTATAGGGCCCCGTTATACTTTAGACGTGGATATAACCCCTACGGCAAATTTCGACCGTTCAGTTTGAGATAGGTATATTTGCAATTCAAAAAATATAAAACCCCTTTGTACCACAAATCTGACTACGTCCCTGTTAGGAGTGTGAGATAGTTAAAACTACGTAGTAAACTGACATTTTAATGAAGTAAGTAGTTTTGCTATTGACCGCGAGATGGAAAATAAAGAAGTGGGCGGGACTAAGGTTCCTTATACCCCTCCTCACTACTCCTTCACACCCGCGAAGAGTCACACTTTGTCTAATAGGAAAATTGTATTACACCACCTCTACCTACTCTTATAATATCTCTATGGTCATAATCTTCTTGACCACTAGACACTTTCAGATGACATATTCCTTTTAAGTCACATTTCAATAGGGTAGCTACAGTCAGTATTTCATAACTCATTTCATCGTTTAAAAATTAGTCTGTTCACCCGCTTGTGATGTAATTACTAACCAAACCACAATAACGGCTTACTTGCTCATAACAATGAATCCATAACTCACAAAACAATACATTTCACAAAACCCCCAATTTTAAAAGCTACGAACAAGAAGAACAATATCTTCCGTAACATAAAATTCGAAAAAAAGTTTAATGGAACCGAAATCCTGGCGTCCAATAAAACATAAAATACCCCCAATATATTCAGCCAAATTGATATCGTATAGATGATCCTATTATATTCGGTGGTGTAAGCAAGGGTCCTGCTTTGCATATAGAAAAGACGTTTTTTTTATAGAAAAAATGCAATGGACTTCGGTGGACTCGTAGCAAGATTTAATGGTGTGAAACTTCGGGCTGGCCGTCGCGGGACTGTGTTATGCGCTCTCGAAATTTATGTACGTCCACGATTTCCTAACATCGGGGTTTTTCGTGTTATTTTTTGCTGATGGTAGCGTTTGGTGGTCATTGATTACACTTTTTGCTATCGCGTGAATTTATTAAGCGCGTGTTCTGCGTTAATCTTTTAAGTAATTTTGAAAATCACAATTCTATTTCACTACAAACTCATTCCTTGACTATAATATGAAACTAGCGGATGCCCGCGGTTTCGCTTGACAAAATATATACACACAAACCTTCCTCGAGAACCACTCTGTCCATTGGTTAAAACTGCATCAAAATCCGTTGCGTATTTTTAAAGATCTAAGCATACACACGGAAGAAAGCAACTTTGTTATATAATATGTAGTGATGATATAAACTCACTTGCACTTATTTCTCTTGCTTTATCACTTCTAACCTAATTCCTTGATTGGGGAATCAGTCAATTTCTGTGATAACAACTTTGAAAATGTGATAAGTAAGGTACACAATTTTTTCCTTAAATCTTAGTCTTTCGTAGATACTCGTATTATCATTGATATAAACATATTTTTAAATTTATTGTCTAGACTCTTTACAGTGATTCTTTACTATAAATTTTAAAGAAGATACACTTTCTTTTACTCATAAATTACGCAATAAAGAAACAAAAACTCTATTAATTTTAGAAGAATGGTAACTTTGTCATTACAAAGACACACCATCGATCACAGCTGAGATGTCTTGGTATTCAATAAGCATCTGCATCAAACGATAGCTACAATCAATTCTCATTTGCAGACACCGAAAAAATCAGCCGAGGAGAAGACACAGATGGAATACCATTTTTAATAGTCGCCAAGAACGAACAGTCACGAACAGACAAATCTACTGTAATTAATGACTTTTTTTTTTTCTCTCCGATACCAATAAAGGAGACATTACTGAAGGGACAAAACAAAACATAACGCCCGGTGTCGAACGAAAGGAGAATTTATCATCTAGACGGCACCGGCAGTCGGCGCACCCGCCAATGTCCATTTGGATAATGCCCAACGCGATTAAAAATATAAAAATACCCCCACCCGACCCCTTGTGGGGGGTGGGGGAGTTTGACGGAGGACATCGCGCTGAGGACACAAAAGGATTATAAATGAGAAGGAATTTTAGATAATATTTGTACGTTGGATGTGGATTGTAATGTCGGTAGATCGGCCGGCGGTGGCTGCCACCCGCCGGGGGATCCTTCCGCGATCCGCACCTAATGAGTGTTTGTATCAATTTGTTAGTATTGTATTTGAATATTTTTATACGTTCGTTACGATTTTAATCCCTTGTGGTTGTGGCAGACGGGATCGATGCCTTTTTTTTCAATTCTCGGCCGTTTGATCGCCGACTGCGTTTGCGTTGATTAAAGGCGTTGTTAGAGGTTTTGTGGACCCATGTCTCGACCGCACATTCTTTTTATTCTTTTGACTTGTACTTGATAATATACAGCCAAATAAAATGGAAGGCTTTTATTTATGCTGGTGGGTACTTTGTAAGATTCTTTTTGTTGGATAAGATAGTTAATTACGAAATATAACTCCAATTAGGACGGAAAAACGAACGCAAAAATTAAAGCTAATTAAGGCAGTTCGCGTTTAAAAATACAATTTGCGTGTACGACCTTAGATAGTATAAAGGGTCAAATAAACATGGGAAAAAATATAAATTCGCATTCATAATTAATACATTTAAAAAATATAATATTTCCCACGGCGTTTTTAGACGACGAAGGATGAATCCGAATGAGCGAGAAAAGAATAACAGAGCACTGAGCGTGCGACACGGCGTGTTTTCAATTCATTATCTCGAAAACAAAAATTTCATTAGCCCCGAGATTTCCTTTTTAAATTTAATTATTCATATTTAAATTAAACAAAATATAATAGAGGTCCGCCAGTGAAAAAAGCGGCTTTATCGTATCATATTTTATTAACCGAATTTATAATTCTACGCCGATTCGAGTAAATCCCCTACAGTGGGGAGATGTAGGAGCTATAAGGCGGGGGCCGGGGGGTACTCTCCCTGGGAAATATTTATGAATGCCAAGCAGAAAAATCCACAATAATATTTCAGGGTGGACGTTGGCCGCGGTCTTTACTTGCGATCCCCTGATCTATTTAAAAAAGGCCTGCCGGAAGGACAAAAGGGCTGCGGGGTGCTCGTAAAAAAAACTGGACACGTATAGAGGTTACCGGCCGTCCGGCCGCTTTGTCTGATTCTTATTTTTTACCGGATCGGATCCTTTTCGCCGTTTTTTATCGGTTTTTGTTCCGGAGACACTCCGGGCCGGGTCGGAACCCCCGTTTGTTCTAATGTCGTCCCATTTGTAATTTTTTACATTTCACTGTGTGGTTTAAATGTATTTTTAGTTGCACACCTAATGTGAACCCCTTTCTTTGATACAATGTTAACGTTGTATGATTTATAATCTTGACGGTATTCTTTGACTGGGTATACATTGTTTAAATTTTTATCATTTATTATCCTGCACCCGACTACTACATTAGCTTATACATGTGCTGATATTTGCTAGATAGAGTTATTCATATTTCAATTGCTTCGGAAATGTAATACTTGATTAAACTATTTTGTTCAGAACCAGTCGTACTTCTGCGGCGCAATTTTTTTAACCGGTGAGTACCAACCATACACCGTTTAATACACACTATGGTTGAGGTAAATGTTGTGATTGGGTACAAATATGTTAAATAGCGGGACCATATGAACGTACAATCTACTCTAAGATATTTAAGACTCTGATAGTATTGAGTGAAGGATGAGTCAAGTTTTAGTCAAGATTGAAGACATCATATTTACCTTTTACACCTCTTAAAAAATATACCATTAAATAAACGAGTCTCAATTACGTCCAAGTAACCTCAAAAATACCCCTCATAAATCTGTCCACCGCTAGAAGTGCCTCATTTTTGCGTATCCTTACTTCTGTTTGGAATCACGGCCGCTCATTTTAATATTAAACAAGTGGATCCCAAGACAATGCTTTCTAACGTACGATTAATGCACACCGCTGGCTTTTTCTGTACAGAAAATATCCGCGTTCTGCTAATATTAAGATGTAATGACAATTTCTTAGCCATTGGAAGAGATATGCTATCCTGAATACTTACTTATGGCACCATCTTTTCAATATTCTATTTGACAGCTGAAGAGTTTCATATGTTGACTTCTGAACCCAGATAGACGAGGCTCTGCCAAATACCTATAAAACTGCAATAGGCTCGTATCCTACGTAGAGCCAAAAAAATGTCGGGTAAGGGGTAAAGACGTAATTTTGTATGTGTTCAACTCATCTCAACAAATTTTTAACTCAATTAATTGTTTGCTAATGTTATTTAATATGGATTGTTTTTATTGTGATGACATTTTATTGAACGGAGCGAAGTGAAGCTCTATCTTAGACGACAAGTGTAAATCGTTTGTGTGCCAACTCCTCCGAAACGGCTCGACCGATTTTGACCAAATTTGGCATGCTGGTCGACATCATACCCGGGAGTGCATATCTCTGAAATCATGAAAATAGAGCATAAAAAAAATAAGAAAATTTGCTCCGCTCAACATTTGCAATTAGTAGCATGCATTGCATACCTAGTTAATTTGTATTATGAGTTCAGACTATTTCAGATGACATTCCATGTATTACTTAATCTTTTCACTAATATTAATCTTTTTTGTACACCAATCTCTGGCAGACCATAGATAACACTAATATGTATTTTAAGACCTGTATTTTTACAATTAGTGTTTGTATCATTCCAGGAGTTACTCTCTCGACGAAAGATTCCTGTATTCACCGGGCGAAGTGCGACGAGTCCACTGGCATCCTACTTCTCTATCGCACCTTCTTGTCCTAGGTTCTGATAACACTATAAGGTAAGAATGCTTTATTAATTAAAACAACATTACAAAACGTTTCAAACAATTTAAAGGGGTATGGGAATACGATGCCGTTGCATCCTACATATCCTACCGTCTTAAATCACTTTCTAGATCACTGCGACGATGCCTTCACTTCTTCCTATCACCCAGATGTTTACACACCACATCAAAATCACTGAAAACGAATTAACAAATTTGCGCAGGCTGACTTCGTTTTCCTAGGATAGCGGTGCCGCTTACTGTCCTAAAGCGGTACAGCGGGGAATTGACATCACAAGAACGTTGTCCATGTAACCAAATTAATTGTAATTGACACCGTTGTTCACATAGAAAATGTACCAATGACGTCACTCATCGCTGCGCTAATACGATCGCCCCAAGACAGCAGCCCCAAGACTGCTTTTCTAGAACAGTAGAGTAGTAATGCTTGTTTGGTCACTTAACCGAACTTACCTGCGATGTCATTGGTAAACTTAAGCTCCACGCTGCCATGCTGTTACGATAGCTTATTAAACTATCTCAATTACAATAACTACGAATACTATTACAATAATTATAGAAATACAAAATTCCGTTTCCAGACTGTACAATATAGCACTGAAGAGGGGTCCAAAACTGGTCAAGATTTTGACCATAGGACCTAAGCCGTCTGGTCAACTTGCAGGCAAAACTATACTGGACAGCCTTGGGGATACTGCAGTAGACTTCACACCCACTCCAGATGCCGATACCTTGCTTATTTTACGGGGCAATGGTGACGTGTACATCATGATATGCGATCTGGAGAGCAAGAGGTAAGTCAAGTAGAGGGGCCAGCAGAGGCATAATGCGCGTTGTTGCATGGATCGGAGTCTATTGCCCCTGACAGAACACTTTTATGCTCTTAGAGCCTTGTCTTCAATAGTTAAATGTATTAGTTGAAAATCGAATCATAGATATAATAACCACGTATGCATCCTCAAAGTTGGCAGATATAATAAATACTCGCACTTTATCAGATATATTTTTAAGTCTCAGGTTATAGGAAGCAAGCCAATTGCCGCTAACCAGCAATTTCTATGTTTGCCAGAGCCTCAACCGTTGATCAGTAAGTTACATTCAATAATTAGATCCAGGGCTCTTTCGTGACTTCTTTTTTGGGGCAACGCTAATCTTGCAACAACCCACACCAAAGTCAATCGGGTGCCATAGCTCATCTTTTCATTCTTTGGAGGTGGGTGAGTAAGGGTATGCTTGGGTGGAAGTCCCACGATGGCGTGCTCCGTCCCCCAGGCCCCAATTAGAAGGCTGGAAGACTTAGCCGTAGATATGTCTGCGCGTTCGATGGGTAAATATGAAGAATTTATTTAAATTTTCAGCCCAATCCAAGCAAAACTGACAGGTCCGTTAGCAATGTACCCTCCTGCCGACGACAACTATGGCTCGGAGTCGTGTTCTATTACCGCCCTCGGTGGAGGAGACACACCGCCGTTGGTCGTAGTGGCCACCTGCTCGGCTCAGCTATATCATTGTTTGTTATTGCCTAATGTAAGTCACCTGCATTTTCTTTATTACTTCCAATTCATCTTAGTTGATTTTATTATATGAAGACATATAAAAATAGAATAAAAACGCTTCTTAAAATAATGCCTAAGGACCTAAAGATAACATTAGTCTAATAACGAAACGTATGTTATCCATAATGGTATAATTAGATGTTTTTGAAATGTGTGGAAGGCAGAAGTTCAAATGATTAAAACAGCTGAGCCAGTTCAATTTTGATTTTGCTTGGATAAACAAACTTACGGTTCATCAGATGGTAACTGACAATAGACGACCAGAAGTATCAGACAGATCAAAAATGTTCTTGAAAATTAGCGCGGTCAGCCATCTTCAGCTTAATAAAATATTATGTATAGATACAAGTTTCCAACGGCCTTCTAGGAAGAATATATCTAATTTCATATCCATCTGCAGCCAACTGACAGAGAAGATGGAGACAGCCACGCTCTATACGTCATCGAAGCGGTTGAGCTGAACATAGTTCTGAACCCGGACAGCGAGTTGCAATTCTCGTATCCGGTACTTCTTTATCCCTGCACGCGTAACACGTACGCCTGCATGCATGCTGGCGGAGTTCACGCCATCACGCTGCCCATGCTGGGACATCTCATGGACTTCGTGCTGGCCGATGAAGGTAACAAAGTTATTTAAAGCCGCATCATATGCAATATACCCAAAATTTGCGCAAACAGCAACATATTTATCACGTATTGTAACAAAATATCTCTTAAAAATTGGGCTTATATCAAGTTTATGTCTCTCCATTCTGAGAGAACTTGTAGACACGGGCTAGCTTCTCAAAATCCATGTCTTGAGCACGAGGATTGCTTGTGTGGGACTCTTCTACTTGAGGCATCCGATCTCCTCCAGGAACGCCAGAAGACCGCGTAGATTGTGCAAAGCCTTTGGGATGAAGCTCACCGATTTATGTTACCCTGTAGTTGTTGACCTCTTTACACCGTAGGAGGAAATGGTTTACCGATTCATCCTCTGCGATACAAGCTCAACAAAAGGGACTGGTGGAGGAGGACGGCCTCCTCCGCCTGAACTCACAGGGCACGGGCCCTGTGAGTTCAGTTGTGAAGACATGAAGATAGGATTTTCCCAACGTTTATCCTAGTTTAGCTCCTTAGACAGTCGGCAGTCAAGTTTGGGCAAAGCCTCCCTTGCTTGCTCCTGGAGGTCTGTTCCAAGAGTGTGTCTGGGAGAAAGACTGATGATGATGAACAGGCTTTTCAAGTGATACCTCGTTCCCAGCGGACATAGAGTCGGTCCTGTCGTCCATGTGCGGGGCCCGCAGCGTGGCGCGCCACCTGGTGTGCACGGCGGACACGCGAGGTTCCCCGCGGCCGCCGCTGGGGCTGGCGCTGTCGTGTCCTCCGCTGCCGGTGCTGCTCGTGTTGTGTGAGGACGCTCATTTGCTGACCAGGTAACTATATAACCATCACCAGCCAAGTGTCCGTCCTGTCGTGTATGTGCGGTTCATGTAAAACGCACTTATAGGTACTCGAACATTACAAATATTATATTTAATGAGTATGAGGCATAGTAATCCAACCGAAAAAAAAACCAAATGCGCAAATATTTTTCATTGTTATTGCAATTCTTATTTTTCATAGAAGGCGATGAAAAAGCCTCGAGTGTACAATATTTTTTTTAAGGCGACGTACCTTCGAATCAAAATCAAAATCAAAATATCTTTATTCATGTAGGTCACAAAGTAACACTTATGAACGTCAAAGAAAATGCTTCTACATTTACATTTACCGCCAGATTCGGAAGGCAATAGGTAGAGCCTGTGAGAATAAAATAATATCTCGGCCGAGACCGAGAGCCGAGACCGAGAATAAAAAAAGCGTGAAAAAAAAAAATAATACTGTTAACTTTTTAATACACTACTAACTGTTTAACAGAATTAACTGCTTTGGTAATAAAAATTAAATAACATTATATTATAACTTAAAAAAGCAATTTTTCGGCATTTTTGCCCTTCAAAGAGTGTCGCTTCTCGTCATACAATTGTCCAGCTTTGCTAAACAGTTGTTATTTGCTGCAGGCTTAAGTACCTTATAAGGTCCAATACTCAAAAATATTAGCATTTCTTTGCAGTCTTGGCTCTTGAGCTTGGAGCTTGAACTGTATTCGTCATTGGTCATTGGCTCGTCTTCCAACTCTATCGAATCATGAGCTGCCCATAAGTTGGATTGATTTGTTGCAACCATGTTTGACGAGTTAGTTGAAGATGCCCATGTCGTCTCACGAGAATCTGATCCTACATTTGATCATCTGATCATTGAGAGATAATATGAAACTTGGCTGAATTAACTTCGCAGTTTAACAAATGAAAACCGCTGATTAAGTGCATCCAGTAGCTTGCTCTTCATCGTCTCTGCGTGATTTTCATTTTCATTATCATCTTCCGGGTCATTAAAGGTCTGAATGTTTTGTGTTGGCGCCAATTTTCCATTTAACATTGCCACCAACGGTATTACCACTGAAACACAGGACGAGTCGGAAGAGATATCCAACGTGGCTTGGTAAAAGCATTGCAAAACGTTCACTATATCTTTCATGAATTTCTAGTATGCCTCCTTTTTCAATACGGTATAGGTTAGGTCAGGTATGGCCACGCGCGGTAAAATTTGAATGCCGCCCGATCCGAACAAAGTTACAATCTCGGTCATAACCGAGAATCTCGGCTATAACTAGCCGAGAACCGAGACAATTTTCTCGGTCGGATATGTAGCCGAGAATGCCGAGACCGAGACCGAGATCTCGGTCGAGCCTTACTTTTTTGTAATACTCCTTTGGCATACTTAGGTGGACTCAAACGGAACTAGACGCCCTGGATAGGCGAGTCCGTCAACAACTGACATTGCATCGAATGTTACACCCACGATCTTCTGTCATGAGACTGTACATTCCACGGAAGTTTGGGGGTCGAGGATTTTTGAATGCCAAGAACCTCCATAACCGTGAAGTGTGCAGTCTGAGAGATTACTTTCTACAGAACGAGTGTGACATTCATTGCGATGTCGTGATGGTTGACAAGGGCCTGACACCTCTTTCCTTGGCTAACGAGAACTGGCGTAAACCAAAGGTGTTAAGTCCTGAAGACCGTAGGGACGTATGGAAGAGTAAGGAGCTACACGGGCGGTTCTACCGGGTCTTAACAGGACCCGACGTAGACCTGCTCGCTTCGGTGAACTGGCTGGGTTTTGGGGACCTCTTTGGGGAAACTGAAGGTTTTGCCTGTGCAATTGCAGATGAGGTTATCAAGACGAACAACTATCGGAAATACCTCATGAAGGACGGTACGGTCGACATTTGTCGAGCATGCCACCGTCCTGGTGAATCACTTCGCCATATTATTTCCGGTTGTTCGTATCTTGCTAACACCGAGTACTTGCATAGGCACAATCAAGTAGCCAGGATCATCCACATACACACCAGTGCCAGTTCTTGAGAATGGTCGTGCATTGCTCTACTGGGACCGATCAATCATCACGGACAGGACTATTGTTGCCAATAAGCCCGATATCGTGTTGGTTGATCGGACCCAGCGTCGGGCAGTGCTCGTCGATATCGCCGTCCCGCATGACGAAAATCTCGTGAAGGCAGAGAAGAACAAACTTAGTAAATACCTTGATCTGTCGATATAACTCTATCTATTGGAGATAACCGCCATGTGGAATGTAGACTCGACGATCATTGTCCCGATGGTCGTTTCGGCAAACGGACTAATAGCTAAGAGTTTCGATCAACATCTCAAGAGACTCTCGTTAGATTGTTGGATCAAGAGTCAGATTCAGAAGGCTGTTATCCTCGACACGTGCCGTATTGTTAGGAGGTTTCTCAGTCTCTAGCCTCCACCGCCGGTAGTTTGGGTCCTACTCCGCTACTGGTGGGTCACTATTTTTTATATTTTTAAATGTATTTGTGTTTTTTATAAATCTATTTAAAAATGTATTAAATAAGAATATAAGCGAATAAACGAAATAATAATTATAATAATGAATTTTTGACTCTTTGAATCCCTCGCTACGCTTAAGCTTGAAACACACTGGTCCTTCACATACTCGGTATGCCACGCGACGTGGGAGACAGCGACACACTGGTCCTACGTCTTACGACGTCTGACGTTGACGTGACGCGCTATGACACTAAACGTGTGTGACAGCGTCGTACGCGTGGGATAGCATGGGGACACTCGAGTCAGATGTCATAATGCGTGGTGTACGTCGCATGTGAAGGACGAGTTTCTGAGATTCTGCTTTAGAAACCTTGGCTACGTTCGGGATTCTACTTTTAAATCCTTCGCTTCGCTCTTGATTCTAAACAGCGCCTACGACACGTCATAAAATCTTCTATTTTGTTAAACATAAAAGTACACTGCAATGAATTCGTTTCCAGAACATTGGAGCCATTTGGTTTAGAAGAACATTTATACAAAGAACTACAACTGAAGAATCCGGCGCTAGAACAAGAAGATATAACAAGTATTTTGAAAGAAGTAAGTTAGTACCAGTTCCTTACGTTAAATTGCTCGAAATACGTTTTCGTATTCCCCATACATTTCACCCCAGCGCCCCTAGCGGTAGCGTCAGGGAACTGTGTGAAACGAATGGATGAATACAAAAACGTATTTCGAGCAAATTAACGTAAGGAACTGGTACTAGACACTGATCATTACGTTTTCAATGTTTCACGTTTTGTAACTGACTGGAAAAAAGAGAAGGTTCTCAATTTTACTGTTTAGACCGGGTGAACCGATTTAGATATTTTTTATACTAAAAGGTACTGCTTCCCATTTCGTCCCATTCCGACAATTATTTGGTCCGATACGTCGATTTTTGTATCAATGTTTGACGTGTTTTTTTGTCATCCATGTTTCGCCATGATAATATCATGATAAACCTAGACTATGGTACAAGGGTTCATGTCACAACTTTGGTGGCCGGGGATCGGATACTGTGTTTAAGCGTATAACTGTGTATGCATCAGTCTAACGTTGACTGATATAAAATGCCTGTGGCTTTAAGTCCGCCTTTGTACATTTATTTGTGTATTAAACTTAATATATACATTCATACTGCTTCGGTGGTGTGGTCGGTAGTGCATCGGTTTTCGACTCCGGAGCCTCGGGTTCGATTCCCGGGTCTATTCTAATATTTGTGTGTTCCACAAATGTTTGTTTCGGAGTTTGGGTGTTTTCTATGTACATTGTGTATGTATTTAGAAATGTATAAGTGTGTTTACGGGACTTTCACTGGCTGATGGATAGCTGATTTATTACGGACACACACATATGACGCCTATATCTCGAAAGGGTAGGCAGAGGTGCATTACACACCCACAATTCGCCAGTATTTTAAGTCCCACGTAATAGGGGGCAAGCCTACTGCCATCACCGGACACATATATATTGGGTTACTTCAAAAAGGGCCAAATTAATTTAATAAAAAGTAGGAAGTACGTTTCAATTTTTTTTCCAAATTACAATACTGCTGGTATTGTAATTTTCAAAAAAATTTAAACCCGTTGCCTTGTGATGAAATGTTGATGAAAGATAACAAAATCTTACGTGCCAGCCGCTATGGTATAGCCAATTAAAGTCCTGGGCGTCTCGGACTATTATTAATTATTAATAAATGAGACCAATTTCGGTTTATGTTCGCGACATAATATGATAATTTATTTACAATAAGAATTACAATATACAAAATAAACATAATTATAGACTAAAAATATTTACATTACAAAATATCGTTTAAAAAATAAATAAATATTAATAAATAGGCTATTTTATATCCTAGAGGAATTGGGAGCCTTTTATAAACTTAGCTAGTAATTTTTTATCTATTTTCAGAGACAAAAGCTATCATTCACGTCAATCATCCAGGAGATATTAACTCGTGAAGTGTCTCAGCCGATACTTAACATTTGTAAGAAGGAGGAGCCGAGGCCCAAGGAGTGCTTGGAAGTAAGTTAGACCATTACTTACATATCATCACGCTTATATCGCCGCAGGGACAGACAGAAGTTCATTACACACCCACAGTTTGCCACTAATTTTTCATCTCTCATGCTCTGAAAGTGAGTCATTACTTACCTAATATGCGGGTTGAAAGTGCTACATATCGGCCCTAGGGCGGAAAAGTAAAAAAAAAATTATCAGCACATCTTGAGGCGATAACAAAAACGCATACAGCCAAAGTTCAATTAAGTCGATCCAACATTCTGGTTTTATGAAAATAAAAAATAAAACGTACATAGCACAAACACAAATTATTTGGATAGTTATACATTAAAATACTGAGTATTATAAGATATTGGGTATTTTAAGGTGTAAAAATAGTTAATATTTATGTTATTTGAGACTCCGACTAAACCGCCTGCGTATTAACGCGTCAAATCATAAAAAAGTCTATGGCGTTTTAAAAAAATATATATGCGTAAAAAAAAACTGAAGAGAGATTTTTGGAAAAATATAACTAATGACAAGGCCGTATGATCTAAAGACTTCAGCCTGCCCTAAAACAGAGCCAATGAAAAACAAACATTTTAAAAAATATGCGTGAGTGAAGTATAAAACTTGACACGTGATCAACCTCTGTTGTTATAATTTTTTTATCTGAATATTAATTGCTTTCGTCGTATCCGAAATGAAAATTAGAGTGTGTAACTCGGGTGAAAACACCCATTTCTGCCTCGAACTATTGGCAGTCTCACTACGTTCGAGCGCCAAAATATCTCGTCAGAAATGGGAGACTTTCATCCCTTGTCGAACTATTGGCAGTCTCACTACGTTCGAGCGCCAAAATATCTCGTCAGAAATGGGAGACTTTCATCCCTTGTCGAACTATTGGCAGTCTCACTACGTTCGAGCGCCAAAATATCTCGTCAGAAATGGGAGACTTTCATCCCTTGGTTCCATTTCTGCCTCGAACTATTGGCAGTCTCACTACGTTCGAGCGCCAAAATATCTCGTCAGAAATGGGAGACTTTCATCCCTTGGTTCCATTTCTGCCTCGAACTATTGGCAGTCTCACTACGTTCGAGCGCCAAAATATCTCGTCAGAAATGGGAGACTTTCATCCCTTGGTTCCATTTCTGCCTCGAACTATTGGCAGTCTCACTACGTTCGAGCGCCAAAATATCTCGTCAGAAATGGGAGACTTTCATCCCTTGTCGAACTATTGGCAGTCTCACTACGTTCGAGCGCCAAAATATCTCGTCAGAAATGGGAGACTTTCATCCCTTGGTTCCATTTCTGCCTCGAACTATTGGCAGTCTCACTACGTTCGAGCGCCAAAATATCTCGTCAGAAATGGGAGACTTTCATCCCTTGGTTCCATTTCTGCCTCGAACTATTGGCAGTCTCACTACGTTCGAGCGCCAAAATATCTCGTCAGAAATGGGAGACTTTCATCCCTTGGTTCCATTTCTGCCTCGAACTATTGGCAGTCTCACTACGTTCGAGCGCCAAAATATCTCGTCAGAAATGGGAGACTTTCATCCCTTGGTTCCATTTCTGCCTCGAACTATTGGCAGTCTCACTACGTTCGAGCGCCAAAATATCTCGTCAGAAATGGGAGACTTTCATCCCTTGGTTAACAATCTACTATTGTTGGTCTTAGTGAGGAGAACAAGAGCGTAATTGGCACAGTTAAAAAAAAATCAAAAGTGCACCAATACACAATACCTATCATAATTGACTGCTTCGGTGGCGTGGTCGGTAGTGAATCCGCTTTCGACGCCGGAGTCTCGGGTTCGATTCCCGGTCGGGACAAATTTTGTGTGAAAACAAATACTTTTGTACCGAAGTCTGGATGTTTCCTATGTATAATATGTATGTATTTACAAAAAAAAATGTATATAAGTATTTATAACAGTTTATCTAGTACTCATATCACAAGCTCTGCTTAGTTTGAGACTAGATGACGTTGTGTGAACTGACACCCCATACATCAATTCATATCAGGAGTTGAGGGGGTGCCATATTCCAATCCGTAATCATGAATCTAGAGATTCTGTAGTAATATTTTTCTTCTCTCGTCTTGAAAATTTGAATGATGATTTAAAAAGTTCACAATAAAGCCTACGATTATGACACCAGTGCTACTACAAAATTAAAAAGTTATTTTATTATACAGATTTTTTGCAAATCTGTATCATAAAGTAACTTTTTAGTACTAGCAACAACAGGCTGAAGTCTGTCTACCATACCGCCATATTGTCGATAACTTCTTCAAGTTTGTGTTTCTCAAAATGTCTAAACGTATGATATTAGATAAAGTTATGTATGTAACTGCTACACACAGTGCCTGCCATAGTTCGTTTTAATTGTTATGTTTCATGTAATAATGGACTCGTTGAATTATCCTGTATTAGTGCCGTAACTATTAACACTTGGGGCTGTATTGTATAGCAAATATGTGGGGCCTGGTATCCCATAACACAAGTTAACTCTTATAGTGGGTGCCAGGGTTTCTCTTTTGGTATTGTTTCATTGTCTTCAAATGTAAATTATTTTAAGATCATCTCATGTATTGTTTTAGGTAAATAAATAAATAAATTTAAAAAAAAAATTGCCGAAAAGGTTTTGACAAAATTTCATTGCCCAAACAAATTTTAACAACCTTTTTTTTAGATACCATTGCAATATTTCGAATGATTTTTGTATGCATATTTTTATTTTATTAAAATTTTTACTTGGCAAAATATTACCAAGTATAATGTCATTATGGCATTTGGTCTTTAATTAATTTCTTCTTTAAACAAAATGGGTAGGTTAGGTTAAAACTGTGACCTCCTACGCACGAGCCTCCTACGAAACTGAACTATTTAGATTAGGATAATTACTTAGTTGGTAAACAAGTTATAGTTTAAACGTTAATTTCCCAAACAACAAAAAATTGTAACGCAAACCTGCGTTACAATTTTTTGTGAATAGATTTTTTGCTAAGTAATAATTTGGCAAATTAAATTATGCGAAATTTTTTTGGGAAGTGAACACTTGTCAAATTCCTTTCGGTCAAACAAGGGAGACCCGGTTTTATCATAGCGTGCCAGTTTTGATATCAGTGCTAGACAGGCTTCGGGAATCAGTGAGGAAAGGAGTTGTGGTGAAATTTTAAACAGTTTTCCAAGGCTGAAATAAGTTTCTCCTGTAGCTAAAAACCGCAACGTTACTGCCAGCCAACCTCTCTTTAGCGTGTATAACCTCTCTCCAGCTATTATTTTTTTGCTAATGTACACTTCAGTACTCTTCAGCAAAAATTCAAAGTCTTCATATGTCATTCTCAGAAACCCAAAGAACATATTATTACACAAACGCTGACACCCCACATCGTCTTTATTATACTCTTCTACCATTACAGTACCATTCTGCCATATTTTATTTCGTAAACTTGGACGCACTCAAAACCTTCTCTACCTTTTATATTTTTTTCTTATTATAATAAAAACTACAACTGCGACGACAGTGGCGTTGATTTCTTTATTCAGTGTAACCAAAAATATGTACTTTACTAGCGTTCTACATAACTGTCACAACCGGAATGATGTTGAACCGGAATGAAGAAGAAATGTTTTGATATAAAATATTTCTTCCAGTTTTTGACTCAAGCGACGATGAAACTCCGCGGCGAGTACATATCGCGTCAGCAACGCGCTTCGGACGCGATCAGTCGCAAACTGAACGGGTTGCGGACTCTGTGTATGCAGTATAACGAATGTTTGGACGATCTACAGGTTGGTCATTTGTTAAAAAAACTATTTGTGCAAAAAAAGCCTACTTCAAATTCTCGGAATGAGATCAAATTGAAATGGGACACAAGGAGAGCAGAATCAAACAAATATTTTATTTGCTGAACCCTAAAAAGTAACCGGATTCGGTTCGAAGTTAGAACTTATTTTTGCTAGTATTTTTTTGTTTTGTCAAAGTTGTGAGATCATTGCCTCCGGTTTTATTTGAGGTCTAAATTCGTTGAAAAACGTTATTAATTAATTAGGTGTAAAATATACATAAAATATTTACATTACAAAATATCGTTTAAAAAATCCTCTGTCACATTGCCGACTGGGAAGGTTCCCAGAATACTGGCTGTGTTGCCACGTTTGATGGCGATACTTATTCTTTGGGCCAGAAAATAGCCAGCCTTCTGGTCCTGCGATGTCTCTATACGCGGCGGCGAGCACTCGGACCCCATGACCCCAGTGTCTCAACCCCAAACAGCTCAAATATGTAATCATCTGCTAGGTTAGCATATTTACGCCGTTTGAGGTATTCAGCTGATGCAGCAGCAGCGCCGGCACATCCGGATGTGTGAAGGTGTGAAGGTGCTTCCACGGTAGCAACGACATACCGTCCGGTCTCTTTCCATGGCTTCGTGCTTAACCATTTGGTTCACGTACGGCTGGAAGACCTGCGGTGGAAAGAGCCCTAGGAATTATGTCGTTTAGAATAGCGTGCCGAGGTGCGCTTCTGCTACAAGAAAGACCATGGTGTCCCAGATTATCGACGGCTACTCCACAGGTGCAATGATGAGGGGATACACAAGGTGTACCCAGTAACAATAATTCCATATATAATTATATTAGTTCCATATGTTCCCACGTGCCGACACAAAGGTCAGTGACGTCACAAGTAGACGCCATGACACCGGCGAGCGTTTTGTCACGTGTTGTGAACTTAACAATGAAAATAGTATGTATTTTATAATAAAAACTTCATTTACTGCAGAAATTTATACTACGTGCGTACGTTTGTAATAAATAAACTCAAAAACTACTGTGCCGGTTTCAAAAATTCTCTCACCACTGGAAAGCTACATTCAACCTGAGTAACATAGGCTACTTTTTATCCCGGTAATGTGTTCCCATGGGAATCGGGAGTAAACTAAATCACGCGGGCGGAGCTGCGGCGATCAGCTAGTACTTTAGAATACTATAGGACTATTTTTCAAAATCAGTCATCATCCCCATTATAATTTTTTTTTTTTTTTCAATTTCCACAGAGAGATATAGACGAGGTGCAGTTACAGTCTACAGTCTTGAAGGAGAAGTGTTTACTCGCTGAGAAATATCAAGATGATCTCAAATATAGGTGACTCTATACACTACTGCAATAGGCTGGCCCCTACAACATGGGACCAACAACATACTCAACTTATCGGCGTTATTTGTAAAAGTCAAAAAGAATCTTAATTAGCTAGGACTAGAATTTTTGGCGAGCACTTTTAGGTTACCTCTCGCGCTGAGCAAAAATCCAGGTCCCAACGCTCAATTGCAATACCGAACGTTTCCTTGTCCCGCACCGCGAACTAGTTCAGAGGAACTAGTTCTTCTGTGCGGGAAAAATCAAGCATTACCGGCGAAATCATCGATGATCGATGGAGACTTTACGTGTCCTATTTTTACTACGCTTTTATTAGCTTCACTTGTATGTTTGTTATTGTACTTTGAACGATCAGATTTAATTAAAACTTTGCACAGCTGTCAAAGACCGATGACAATGCAATAATTCTATTGAAAATTTCAAAAAAAATTAAAATAAAAACTTAAAAATGAAAAATATATAGGAGTTTAAAAAAAAAAAAAAAAAAAAAAACACGTTTTTATACAGAATCCAACTAAAAAGTAGAAAATAAATTTTAATAAGTTTGAATTATTGTAAATAAGAAATAAAATAAATGTATATTATTGTAAAAAAAGCGTGAGGTGCTTAGTGTTTTTAATTCAAACTTATTAAAATTTATTTTCTACTTTTTAGTTGGATTCTCTATAAAAGCGTGTTTTTGAAACTATTATTTATTAGTTGTAGCTTTTATTATTATCGGGAACAGCCATGGTCTCCCGCTGGAGTAGGTGGAACTTGACCGTCTTGCGAGCAGGTTAGCTCGCGTATCCCGATCTCAAAATTGCGAGATAATACCCGACCTAACCGTGTGTCAGAGGGCACGTAGGTGGTCCCAAAGTCTGTCGGTGCCACAGGGTATGGTCGCTGGTGTGGCCGTGGCCTCGAGTCGCGGAATTAAAAAAAGGGCTCGGACGTACGATTTTACCTACAATTCCCGGCCTATATAGTGGATTTTGCCATAATAGTTGTGTATATCTGTGGGTAGATGTTCGTCAGTGACTCGCTACCTCCGATCCTCTATGGAGCCCAGCCCGGCCGAGCGGGAACTGCTGCGGGAACTGCGCACTCACCAACACAGCGGGGAGGAGCTCGCCCAGCACACCCGCCAGCTGACCCAGTGTGCTAGGGACAAGGCTGAACAGGTAATATACCTTACTGATAGTGTATGTGCTATAGTCCGAGATGCCCAGGACTTTAATTGGCTGTGCCATAGCGGCTGGCAACATTTTATTAAATACATTCGGCCATTTTGGACATAACCCATTATATGTGTGCCCGGTGACGGCTAAAATACTGGCAAATTGTGGATGTGTAATGCACCTCTGGCTACCCCTATATGACGTGTGTGTGCTTTATAAAACAATCTAAAATTGAGATAATAAAGAAAAGGAATTAGGGTCTAGGACTCACCTTCTGCTGTTTCGAGGGGCGCGTTACTTACTCCGTCAGGGCTGGCCAGCTCTGGTCTCCTGTTCTTTCACTTCAATCTCAGAAATCTTGAGACAAGACGCGGGAGATTACTTTAAAGCGGTGCATAAAAATGCGATTTTATTAAGTAAAAATACGTTGACTTGATGAAGTTTTAATTGCAAGTCATCTGAGAGCGGTAAATATCTCCATCTCGCTCGCTCCTGTAGGCTTCAGGTGAGTTGGAGTGAGATGAAGGACATGAGGACCAGGTGGGATGATTATAAGAAGGATTACACACGTTACGTGTAAAGGCTGGATGAATGTGTGGATGTTTGGATCTTTGTCCCTCTTCTTCACGAAAATTACAGAACGGATTTCAATGAAATTCGACAATAATGTAGTTCATTTATCAGAATATCATATAGGTTATAATATAAGAAGCCATTGTGTAAATTGGTAACTAAAGTACGAGTCTATTTATACTGTCGATTGACGGCACGTGGTGGAGTCTGCTACACATATTGCAACAAAAACACATATATTTTTCCACTGTTATAATTTTATTTCTACCGACCGGTTTTACCTCACGGCATCATCAGAGATTTATACAACATAGTTTCAATAATATCCATAATTCACATAAAAATATTGTACTACATATTCATAAGGACATCTATTAAGTGTGTAAGTTAAACCTATAATATCAGAAATATTGTCCGCTAACTATGTAAGTGTTTTTAGTACTAAGATGAGTCAACAGATGGCGCTGTAGCAATGTTATGCATAATGTACTAAAGCTGAATCGCACTTTCAACATTTTATAAACATTAAGTATATATTATATATAAACAAATTACTGTTATGTTTTAGTCACCTATTAAACAAACTAGGAGCGAGCCCCCTTAGTGGGAAACCCCTGGTTTCCCGGCGGTTAGACAACATCAAAACACTAGTTGACACTAGAAAATTCACTACTGGAAAATTAATGTTTTTGTGCAATATATCCTACTAATATTATAAACGCGAAAGTTTGTGAGTGTGTCAGTATGTATGTATGTATGGATGGTTGGATGTTTGTTCCTGTTTCACGTAAAAACTACTGAATGGATTTTAATGAAACTTTACAATAATATAGCTTATACATCAGAATACTGTTCAAAATATGACGCGGCGCGACGGGAACGGGAAAAAATCCAAATTACCACGCGGACGAAGTCGCGGGCGTACACTAGTAGGTATATAAAGTAAGAGTTCCTAGATAACCCTAGATGTCCTACACTAGCATAATACCTATTATCTTTTATGTTTTATTTTCAACTTTGAACTTTCATTTGACTTTTGACCTTTGATTTTAGAGTCCAGCGACCTAGGTTCCCGTTTCCCATACAAATCAATTCCCGGGAAGAATTTCCAATAATATTAGTTGTATATCCAGTTACAGAAATGGCACGAGGAATACAAGAAGAAAGACATCGCCCTCGGGAAGTCTCACAGCGACACTATCAGCTCCATACTGCAGCAACAGTAAGTTGACACTCTGTAACTTTGAGGTCACCGGTTCGAGTCCCGGCCTCCACATTAAGGTCGATTCATACATATCAATGAAGCCTCCGACACGGTTCATTATTATCAGTGCAAAATATTATTTCATACATTTGCTGGTGGTTTTTTAGGTTACCTCTGGCACTCACATACCGAACAACGTTTCTTGTCCTGCACCTGGAGCTAGTTAGGAATAACTAGTTCTTCTGTGCGGGACTATCGACTAATCCAGCATTACCTTGACATTGGCGAAATCATCGATAAATATCGATGGAGCGACGTTTTTAAAAAAAAGAGAAGAGAGATGGCTGCACAGATTTGACTAATTTAGATTCCTGAAACGTTTTTAGGGTTCCGTAACTAAACGGTAAACCGGGAACACTATCACTAATACTTCGCCGTCCGTCTGTCTTAGGCTGTATCTCATGAACTATGATAGTTAGGACATTGAAATTTTCACAGATGATTTCTGTTTCCTCTATAACAACAAATACTAAAATATAGGATAAAATCAATATTTGAGGAGGCTCCCATACAACAAACGTTTTTTTTTTTTGTCGTTTTGGTACGGAGCCCTTTGTGCGCGAGTCCGGCTCGCACTTGCCTGGTTTTTATTTATAATGAGGTTGAAACAGTTCAAACAACAGCAAACACAAAATACTCGCAAACAATTGTTTTATTTAGTTTTAGAAAATTTTGTGTCGTAATAATATATTTATTGATATCATTAATTTCTTAATTCCAGGACCAGCCAAATATCAACGCTTATAGAAGAAACGAAACTCCTCAAAGACCAACTAAGCATTATTTAATTTATTATATAATTTCCTTTCATTTAGTACATTTTTGTTTGAGTTAAATTTACTTTTACGTTTTAGTACAGTCAGCATAAAGGCCCCCTCTGACTATGCGGCCATGAATCCAAATGTGTGGACGTGTTCCAAAAATGATAGACACATCTTCCATTTGCATGTTTCCAAATATACAGCTTGCCAAGTTTAAGTGGCAAAAATTGGCGGAGCGTGAAGAGGCACATCACTAGGTCGCCAAGTTGAGGGCCACTCTTAATAGTACATATTGCGTACTGTGAGAGTCGCCCACAATCGCCAGACGTCGCAACGGCTTTCCATCAGGCGGGCGGCGTCAATTTGGTGATCTGATATAAAATAGATTATACAAGTGAAAAAAAAGAAAATTTAATTCGAGTTACGAAGTTGGATCCCGAGAGTAGAGAAGGATTCTAGAATAGAATCCCAAGCGTAGCGAGGGATTCTAAAGTAGAATCCTGAGCGGAGCGAGGGGAACGAGATAAATTATTTTTTTTTCACGAGTAGTCTACTCTACTTTATACCATTGACTGTGAGAAAATAAGGTAAAGGTTTCCAACACCTACATTGTCTGATGGGGATGGGGGTAGGGGGGGGGGAGGTAACCTGTCCTGTAAAATAACTAGTCTAGGAAATGTATGGTTCTCGAGATATGATGGAATGACTTCATTCAGCCTGCCAGTAGTTACGTTCAGCTTTCTTTTTTTTTGTAGTATACTTAATTCGTCTATTGAAGCGACAGCGTATACGACGACAATTCAATGTAATGTTGCGCCCCCATTGCAACGCCAACTTATATTTGACAACCTCCATTGAGAATCATGCGTCCAGTCTAAATGGTTGTTATACTCGGCTGACTCCATATGGTAGTATAGTCAGTGAGGGCGTTTATTTACTTAGTCACACCTAATATTGTTACGACGTGACGATATTTTTGAAGACTTTGTCGTAGCGATAAATATGGCCAATTATTTGCTGACTGTACCACTAAAAGCCATAAAGTATTTTCATAAAGGAAAACCATTCGTTTTGTGATTTAAGAAAAATCGATTATTAGTTTTGATTATAATGTTTTTTTATAATTATTGTTTATTTATTTCTCTGTTCCGCGAAGAATTCTTCCTCCTCGGCGATATCGGTATCCGGGAAAAAAGACCATTCAAAAATCAAAAAAAAAATCTAAAATTGTCTTTATTCGAGAGTTTTCAATATAATACCTACACTCGAACGAATGATTATCAAAAATAATAAAAGGAATGCCTTATAAACCAATTTATCTATTCTCATAACGAAAGAATGATAATTGATTATTAATTATGATTTCAAAAGTTGTCATAATTATAAAGCCTATGATTACGACACCAGCACTATATAAAAATTAAAAAGTTATTTTATGATACAGATTTTCTACGAGATTTTCGGCTAATCTGTATCATAAAGTAACTTTTTAGTCATTATCGTACAGTCTACTAACAGTAACAGGTCTGTCGACCATACCGCCTTATTGTGTTTCTCAAAATGCCTAAACGTATGATATTAGATAAGTAGTGTGTGTAACTGCACATAACTAGGTATTAGAACTCTTTGTGCAACAGTTTCAGAAACTACTATTATAATTTATTATAGACAATTCTCCCAGAAAAAAAACACGGGTTTAAAACCCAACATTCTAACAGATTTCCTAGCTTATAATTAAAATTAAAATAGTATGTGAGTATTATGTATAAAAACATAGTCAATTATCAAATTTCTTATTCTCATAAAATGTTACAATATGAATCACAAAACCAGGTCTTGGGCTGGACTCGAACCAGCGACTGCTCCCTTCCCACTTCCCAGGAGAAACATTCTACCAACTGACCGAGACACCACTAGCCCAACACCTCTCATATTGTGTTAATATCGCGACTTACGTCGTCGCCCGAGCGCCATCTACTTTCGATCCGATCGATACCATTGTGGCGTGTACTAATCGAAGCACCTCTGACGTCTATATCATACGAGAAGGCGGTTCTAGTCCCTTCTACAAACTTCTACCAGTTTCCATCTGCGAATACGCCATAAGCCACACCTCCTTATAATTGAACTAGCCAATTAGGTATAAGCAATAAATAATAAGTATGTATAACAAATATATAGGTATAATTAACTCGCCTTTTGTTTAGATCCGCTCACATTTAAACCATTTTAGGTCAAGCCGGGGATATGCTTGTATGATATAAATACGAATATACTACAATCGTTTCAACCTCCCAACTACCACTTCACCATCTAGGTTCGAGTCCAGCGCAAGACTGTAAGTTTTGTAATTCATATTGTAAAATTATATGAGAAAAAGTTAGAATACTAATTGCTTATAAAATATAATTATCAAATGAGTTAGTTAATCAGCGGGCCCCAGAACATTTTCGACACCCTAGTTTCGTCTTCTGTGTAAAAAAATTCTTTGCCGAGTTTTACAAACTCTTTGAGTGACAACTTGCCGTCCTGAAACCAACAAAGAATTAATAGGTACCTACTCATTTTAAAAACAGGCCTTGTAGTAGAGGAGACGTAGAACATGGACCTTCACCCATTTGGTGAGCAGATGAGACAAATTTTTCATCATAACTTTCTAGGTCGTCAAGTTAAAGGCCACTTTCTGTAGCATTGTTGTGTACTATGAGAGTCGCCACAGCTTACCATCGGGCGGGCCGCGACAATTTTGCGAACCAAATATTTAAAAAAAAACACATCATCTATGAAAGTGTTAACTGTCTATCACGGTTCATGAGGCCTGGTGATAGACGGACATAATGACAGCGGAGCCGTTAATAGGGTTCAAATAGGGACAAAGTGTCGACCCGCCACAGCCTTCAATATAGTATAATACTGACCCCATTAATGTCGATGGCAGTGAAGGCGACGGCCGCGTGTTCGTTGTCCAGGCCGAGACATTTGAAGAACAACTTGAACTCCACCACTGAGATGTAACCGGACTTGTCTTTGTCCACCGCCTGGAATTACAAAAAGCGGATAATACTTAACTGTTTTATCGTTTATTATATTCCCTTGGGAACACATTGGAATAAAAAGTAGGTAGGTATAGGTACCCCAGGTCTATTACCGACCACTCCAGGTACGCACTCGGAAGTATACCCTGTAGCGCAGGCGTTGTTATCAAGATAGGTAGTATCCGGGTCGAAGGACCATTCTTGAGGATCGGTGGTACAAATAAAATGGACTGTATACATAGGTATATTGGGTTCAAATAATTTACAATTAGTCACAAAGACGTGGTGTTCAATATGACAGTTTTAATGATCGTATGAATCGATTAAGCTCTTAACAACGTTTCGTTTCACCGTTTTCGTCACCATACGCTTATCAGTGGTTCCCAACCGGTGGTCCGCAGAAGTCAAAACATGGTCCGTTATTTCATTGTTTTTTAAATTAAGCATCGGCTTCGTTAGTAAAACGAAAAGTAACCTAAAACCCAAGTTGGCTTGCGTTGCAGTTGCGTAAAGAACTTCGTTCCTGACGGGGGTCCCCCGACCGCACAATTTTTTTTTATCGGGAGAAATAAATAATAGTAGGTGACAGATCATTTTATGCGAATAAATAGGGACCCACCTTGAACAGGTATGGCAGCCAGGAGAGTGCCCGTCGCTTGAGCGAGTTGTCGTCCAGTACGTGCTGCATGTCGCTGATGTACTGTTCCGCGGTCACCAGGTTATGTTCCACTACCGAACCCCACTGCTCCTCCCAGGTTTTCTGTATACCACATATCAGAATATTATCCAGAAGATTTCTGATTCCCGATCTCTACGGGAACGTAATGTCTGAGTAAAAACTAGCATATCTATCTAGAATCTCAATATAATTAGGAAATGTTTACCAATCGGTCCAGCCGTTCCTAAGTGATACCCAAACCGCATGTACCTAATAGGTACGTAATAATAGCCATGTAAAACTCGCCAGCGATGCAGAGCAACTGAGACGTGCAGTGTGAAGTTTGTGGGTAGCTCAAACTGTTAATACGAGTATAATTACATACAATCAGACCGAACATTATTTAGGTGTAAGTATATTTACCTTAATAATACTAGTAAACTCCTTCCCCTGCTTCTCGTTAAGATGTCCCAGCGACTTAAACCTCTCAGCGAACAGTTGGAAGTCGTTGTACGAGATCAGGCCATCCTTGTCCACATCGAGGATGTTGTGGACTGTGCGCATCTTGCGAAGCCAGAAATGAGACTAGAGGGAAAATCATACAATAAATGAACATACAGCTGTGGAATCAATATGAAGGAAGAAACTGGTGACCCCCGCGCAGGCAGCTTTCTCGCGCAAAGACTTACATTAGCAATCCAGCGCGGGAATGCTGCTTGTGTTGTGGGCACTCTGCCTAGGGGACCTTGTTTTACATAGGTTTTATATAGTTTGTAGTTTATATTTGGGTTTCTTTTATCATAGATATAAAAGTGCTAAGAGGCCTTATCTGCCTACATCTTCGGGACCCAAATCATCCTTACCAACAAGCAGGACACTTGCTAACAAACGGACGAGGCGGTGGCAAATAGGTACATATTAATATATATTTGTAGTCAAAGTGCAGAGAAACAGTAAAAGGCTTGCCACTTAATATCACAGAATAGTGTGGTACTAACAAAGTATACCTAGCTAACTGGCAAATCATGGTCTAATAAACGCTACCTGTCCGGCTCTGTTCTTTGTTTATCCGTCAGGAATAAAGACATGATTTTCTGTGTTTTTAGTCACTGGTTAATCTACATAATCTTCTGTTATTATAAAGCTGAAGAGGTTGTTTGGTTGGGCGCCCTAACCTTTGGAACCAACGAATTAAAAGATTCTTCAATTTCCGAGCATTTGGATTTACATGCCAAAGCAGTTCTCCGTATTTCAGCAGTTCCACCGTATGCTACGAGCCATGGTCTCTAGCGGGAGCCAGTGGAATGCGGCCGTTTCCTTCTGTGAGCAGGTTATGCTCGTGAAGGAGGCGGCCGGTAAGGTGAGGGAGCGTACCATCCCCGCTGAGTTCGGAAGTGTGCGAAGGCGAAGACGTGACTATACGCCCAGGACCATCGACCTCCACGATCGGGGCCTGAGGACGATGGATTAGCAACCCACCGACCTTACAAAAGGTTGGCTAGAAGGAGCAAAAGATAGGAGGTAAGGAAAAAAAGAAATTGAGAAAAAAACTTACTCTATCATATCCTTTACACTCTGTGTCCGATTCAGAGTCGGAATCAGAGTCTTCGTAAGCCCGTTTCCGCCTGTCCTCCTCCGGGCGACCATGCTGTTTACTGTAGCTCCTTATTGAGGATCTGTTAGTTGACTCCAGGTCTCTGATATCGGCTAAGTAGCATATGCTGCCATTGCATGTTGGTTTTGTGTGGATGTACTGGAAAGTAGAAATTAAGTTGGTAAACATATAGGTTCTGCTTTTGTAGGAGTTTGATCCATGAACAAAACATACATTAGTGTGATAAACAAGATATTGTTTACTAGCTGTTGCCCGCAGCTTCGCCTGCGTGTTATAGCTCTCTTGATCACCAGTTACTGATTTATTATGTACAGCTGTTGTGCTATATTGTATCTTAAAATAAAATATTACAGTATCTTAGCCGTGTGCAGCGCCCCTTAGTGAACTCCACTGCGGGTGACGTAACCTACGACAAACTTATTATTTGCGGTTGGTACAGTAATCGGAACTCGGGATCGAACCGCAAAATTAAGTTTGTTTTTTATTGTGTATACTTTTTCGGGATAAAAAGTACCCAGCGTGTTGCCCAGGAGATTAAAGAATAATAATAGCAAGTTTCATCGTATTCGAACCGGTAGTTTTTGCGTGATGCCTGAACAAACAGACAGACAGACAAAAAAATTTTTAATCACATTTTTGAGTTCGGTGTCGGTCTAGTAACACCCCCTGCCATTTATTTTTTTGATATTTTCAATGTACCTACAGAATTTTCACTTCTACAGATTTATTATAAGTATAGATATTTCATCACAGGCGTGATAAAGTAAGTAATATTGAATAGTACATAGTGTGGTGTCTCGGTCAGTTGGTAGAACGTTCCTCCTGGGAAGGGATCAGTCGTTGGTTCGAGTCCAGCCAAGACTATAGTTTTTGTGATTCAGATTGTAAAATTATATGAGAAAAAATAGTACCTACGACGGAAAATGTATGTCAAAAACATATTATTCAAATAAAATAGGAAAAAAAACCGTGGATAAACGCTTCAAAACCTTATTTACCTACTTAACAGTTATTAACGGCCCTAAAATATGTAAATTGATAACATAGCAACTTAGATACCGCTCTATGTCTATCATCTGAACATTTTACTTAAAAAAAAACGCGTTGCGGTTGGCTATCGGCGTAAGAGCAATGACCGCATTATGCAGGTCGACGCGTATGTGTGCATCGTGCGCCCGCGCAGCCCTGTGACATTTGGGATCACATTTGATAGTGAATGTAAAGGCTTATTTATTCGAAATTCACAATAAAAATGCAAGAAATGAATGTTGACTCAAATTAAGATAAACATAATTATTATAAGAACCTCGTCATACGTTTGTAGCACTCCCTCGAAACTGCTCAATCCCATATTTTTAAGCCCCTATTTCTGAACTTTGAAGGAACACTATAACGAATGGTATAAAACTATGTTACTTTAGGAGTTATAGAGCCTATAGTGGGTAACTACGGAACCCTATATTATGAGTGGCCCGACACGCACTTGACCGGTTTTATTTATTTCTTGCACATTTATGCAAGATTTATATAATTAGGTAGCTACCTACGTACCTACTCTCTCTTTAAAGTTTTTACTAAAATCTTAACGATTTTAATTCGACATTCTTTGTCTATATTTTAAGCACATTCTCTCCAAGCTACCTATCGTGCATTTTCATAGCTCGAGTCAAACACACTAACACGGTCTATAAATAGCGCAAGGACGCATATTGTAAGTCAACGGCAAACTGCATGTTTACAAATATGACTGACAATGCGCATAGAAAGTTTTTCGAATGGAATATAACTTACATCTGGCGGTATAGTCGAAAGACTTTAGCCTGCTCATAATTAGGCGAACAGACAAATAAAAGTTACAGCCGCTGGTTACAGTCGGTATTAAAATTTAGCTAATTTATTTCGACATGTTCAGTTCATTGGTTAGTGACCTTGCTTTAAGGTAACTACTTCGAGTTCGTGAGTTCGGCGCATTTAATACTATGACCTTCAGTCGATCACAAAACTCAAAGGTAAAAGCAACACGTTGCAGTTATCACTACTGGAATTTAAATTGAATCAAATACCACAATTACGAGATAAAGTTCAATGCCCTATAACCGATTCAAATTTTGTGTCTTCATAAAAAACAATTGGGTATCGTTCACTCCCACAGTACGAGAGCACCGAACATCCTATAGCCTCGACTGACGATTTGTCAATTTAGTATACGCTCTCCCAACGACCTTACATGATTGATATTTATTTAGTTGTCCGGAGGTACGTCCAGAGTAGTCCACCAGACACACGTGTTATGGTTTTAACTATCGTTTACCTAAGCTTTCTACTGTTTCACACCATCATTTTCCATCTCTCCCTATTTCTTTCCTTTATAAAATACGAGCAGACGCCCGCAGCTTCACCCGCTTGACAAATTATATAGGTACCTACTAAAAACCTTCGTCGAGAACCGCTTTATACATTGGTGAAAAAAGCATGAAGATTGGTGCAGTAGTTTTTGAGATTATCGCGAACATACGCGGCGGAGGACTTTGTTTTATAATATGTAGTAATAGTGACAAGCAGATACCCGCTTGACAAATTATATACTTAAACCTTCCTCGAGAATCACTCTATCCATTAGTGAAACCATTAAACCGCATTAAAATCCGTTGCGTAGTAATCTAAGCATACATAGGAACAGACAAACAGCGGGAAGCGATTTTATTTTAAACTATGTTAAGATTTGTTTACACAAACAAATATTTAAGTAACTGTACTACCTACAGACAGACAAATCACGTCTTTATCTCCGAAGGGGTAAACAGAGGCGCTTATTACGCCCATATTTCGCCAGTCACTTCGTTACCCCAAGTAAGCCATTTCCAGGCGAGCCTATTGTCATTTTGACATATTTGACTGAGCCACGTCCCTTTGTTAGCAGGTGTACCACGTGCAGAGGAGGATGACTTGGACCCTGGATTTGTAGGTTGGTAAAAACCTACTCGTCATTGCCGACAAGGAAGGTTCACAGAATGCTGACCGCGTTGCCAAATGAATGACTATTGTACTACTATTTAATCGGTGGCTATATCAACTAACATTCTTTGAGCTAGATAACTAGACTTCTGAACCTTAGTAGCATCAATCAGACGACTAGCGATGTCATGTCTTTCTTTCAATTCTGACAAATTCTGTTTTGATTTGTCGACTTGCCTATTGTTTTAAGGAGAGATTTAAGTGATACTTCAATCTTGAAAGAAAAAAATTAAAGAAAGTTGAGCGGAACATAAGAAAACTTAAAACTGTTTCGAGAAAAGGAGGTTACGGCCGTGCCAGTTTTTATTTTTGCTTATAATTAGAAGAGAAAATAATAAAATGCAACTCGACAACATACTTATTAAGGTCATTTATTTCTTATAAGTAGGAGATTACAAAAAGAACCTTCATCGTAAAGAGATAAACTGATCTGAGGCTTGTGGACCGGTGCAACTTTAAACCAGTTTCAAACCGGTAAAACGAAAAATGTAGGATAAGTATCTAACTTTCGAAGTAATATTAACAAAAGTTTGAGTTGGGAAGTTTGTTTTCACGTTCTATAATACAATTGAAGGGAGTTGGCCGCCAATGATCTTCTTTTTCTTCTTTTTTTTAAAAACATGGCTCCATCGATGTTCATCGATGATTTCGCCAATGTCAAGATAAAGCTTGATATTTCCCGCACAGAATAACTAATTACTGAACTAGTTCACGGTGCGGGACAAAGAAACGTTGTTCGGTATTGCAATTGAGCGTCTGGGAAGCCGATTTTTACGGAGCGCCAGAGGTAACCTAAAAAGCCACCAGGCACGCGCTCAGCAAAAATCGAACTCGGCCGTCATTGATCAAGGAATGAGGGCAGGTCAGCCCGAATTTTTATACAAACTAATCTTTTATTCGGGAGAGAGAAAATACTTAATTCTGATTGAACGAGCGAGTGAAGCGTCTACATTTCGAGACGCCAATATTGCTTTCGACCGTCTGTCTGTCTGTCTGTCTGTCTGTGTGGATGTGTATGTGTGTCTAGGTCAGGGCCCAGTCACGCCGGGCGCCACTGGAAATACGTTCTGCTTGTAACCAGAGACGCCCGGCAACGTACATTAGAGCGGCAATTTAGCGGAATAAAAAAAAAAGGCCCAGTCACATTTTTTATGCTATCGATGGGACAACACAGCTTTTAAAAAAAAACAAATCGAAAGTTATGCCTTTACTTACATAAACATAATAAAATTAAAATCGAATTCAGAACTTCGACATCCTCCTTTTTTTGAGATCGGTAACGTTAGTAAAAACAATACAGAGTATGATAACGTCCTTCTTTTTGAGATCGGTTAATACAAATAGAGTATAGTACGTATTGTCAGATGAATACTTTTTTTATTTTAATTCCGCGGTCCGCAGCCGCAGCCGCTCCCACACTCATTGCTGTGCGTCTCTGGTACGCACGAGGTTTTTCCAGTGGCATATAAGAATACTATAGTATTGTACACGTCTCTGATAAAGACCCAGTCTGACATATTGATGATGATCAAAATTGCATTGTACTATTTTATATTAATAAAGACTATTTTGTTGCGCACATACGAGTAAGAGCAAACGCGTTATCAGGTCAGCTAATAGGTTATTTAAATGTTTTATTGACTTTTGTATAAACTTACAAAAGTCAATAAAACAACATTACCTATACAATGTTGTATTTATATATACATCTATACTACTATTATGCGAGTAAAGAGGAAAGATTTGTATTTTTGTGTGTATGTTTGTAATGAATAAACTCAATAACTACTGCGCCGATTTCAAAAATTCTTTCACCATTGGAACGCTACATTCACCCTGAGTAACATAGGCTATTTTTTATCCCGGTAATGTGTTCCCACGGGAACCAGGAAGGAGTATACTAAATCACGCGAGCGGAGCTGCGGCGATCAGCTAGTCTCTCATAAATAATTAACTTGTGATTTTATTAAAATACTAGTCGATGCCCGCGGTTCCGCCTGAGTGAATCTTCTGTTTTTTATTTTGTAAGTTAAGTATTAAGAAAGAAATTATAAATAAATCAGAAAAACTGATGTCATCGGCAGGACTCGAACCTACGACCTTTCCCTAACAGGGGGAATGCTCTGACAACTGCGCTACGATGACCAATACCAACAACATCGAAGTTTTGCTTCATATCATATTCATAATTTCTAGATTGGTAAGTACCTAAGAAGATAGGCAGATAGTAGGTTGCAGGCAAATGAGTGTTAAGTTTTATAATGAGATTCAGAGTAACAGACAGACAACACTGACGAAGTAAAATAAAAAGTATCCTATTAAAAACTTTTTGGTATTTAATAGTCAATTTATAAAAAAAAACACAATAGGTTTTTAAATCATCAAAATCGGTACACCCAGTCGAAAGTTCTGAATATCAGTCAAATTGAGAACCTCCTCCTATTTTGAAATCGGTTAAAAAGAATACAACAGTCATAATATAGTCAAAGTCGCCCGTTCCCTATGTATGTATGCTTAGATCTTTAAGACAACGCAACGGATTTTGATGCAGGTTTCATCAAGGCGTAGTAGTTCTGGAGGAGTAGAGGTTTTTGTGTAGGTATATAATTTGTCAAGCTGGCGAAGACGCGGACGTCCGCTAGTATTATATCTATAAATGTTTGAAATAAAAAAAAAACTCACTTTTAATTGTTTTGGAACACTGGTCACGGAGATAATGACTGCATTTTTTTCTAAATTAATCACAGATCGAAGCCCCACTCGCACTATAGACAAAGCCATATTGGCGACTTGTCAATTATTAAAAAATATTTATAAAAAAATAAAACTTTTTTTTAAACTTGTTCATTCATTGCCGCGTAACGCATAGGACGCACACTGCGTTTCTTGTTCACGATTGGACTGATTCGAATTTTGTTCGCACACTCGATTTTATTCCGCTTCTAGAGACTGAAGGTTCAAAGGGGAGAGGGGTTTTATTATCTTTGTTGAAGGGCCAAGTACTACGAAATATTAAAATTAAATGATACGAGTGTACGTGACTGGCAGTTCGTAGCATTGCTTTTAATTATGTAGGTATAGCTCTTGAAGTAAAGTTAGAAGATTGGGTGTTGTTTTGTTTACGAATCGATGCTTAGGTCCCTGAAGCGGTTGTCTATTCTTTACCCGAAGATTATGTACCATAATAATCATATTCTCGAATTTCTTTTGCCCGATTTTCATTTGCCCGAATTTTTTGTTTGCCCTAAAAGACATATGACATACTTTTAATTGCCCGATACTTAGATACCATAAGATACGAGTGCCATACGTATTGTTTTTCATATTTTTAATTGCCATAATAATTATTAGACATAATATTTAAACGCCATAATAATCATTACACATGATATTAAATAAATAAATAATAATATATGTTAGGACAATTCACACAACGCCATCTAGTCTCAAACTAAGCAGAGCTTGTGATATGAGTACTAGATAAACTGATATCAATACTTATATACTTTTTTTTTTTGTAAATACATTCATATTATACATAGGAAACATCCAGACTTCGGTACAAACATATGTGTCATCACACAAAGTTTGTCCCGACCGGGAATCGAACCCGAGACTCCCGAGATATTAATTAAGCGCCATAGTAAATTGTTTTCGAATCTCCTTCCAAGCTATGCATTTGCTAATGATATTTCTACAAGCGCTCTAAAATGATTTACAAACCCGTTATAAATACATTGGTGGGTAGACAAAACATTTGTAGGCGATTTAATTCTAATACCTACCTACTTATTAGCTTACTGGCATTTCGCCGGCCGCTGCCGCGGCACGCTCGCTTCGCTCGCTCGGCTTCTGCTTTGTCTTTCATGTTCTAACCTAACCTAAACCTCAATGTCGATGGCAAATGATGTTATGGCATCTGATAATTAGGGCTATGATTATCGGCCGGGCACCACTGGGTAAATACCACCGCAACTACCAGAGGCGCCCGGTAATGGACGCAGTATGACCACGTCAATGCGCGGCAAACTTAAAAAAAAGGGCTATGATTATGACACTTCGCCGGCCGCTGCCGTGGCACGCTCGCTTCGCTCGCTCGGCTCGTGCGTTGTCTTTCTTGTTCTAACATAACCTAAACCTCACTGATGTTTTGACATGTGATAATTAGGGTTTGTGATAATTAGGACATGTGATAATTAGGGCATGTGATAATTAGGGCTTACAATGATTATGACAAGTGATATTATGGTAAGAGACTTTATGGGAAACAAAGCTTCTAGCACGTGACTAATATAGCAACTAAGAGTAGGGCAAATGAATATTATGTTATATAATATTATGTCTGTTGACTATTATGTCAAATGAAATTAGGGCAAATAAAATTCGGGGAAACGGCGGCATACCCCCTGAAGCTGCTGTCATACAGTAAAAAAAAATATTCATGGACCTACCCTTTCACATAGAAATCTACATGTCAAAATTAAAAAAAATCATTATTAAAAGTTCATAACCACAATTGGTGAAAATTAAAGAAAAAACGTTCGAGCCATATTTGAGAAAAAACATAAAACCTGATTTGTTTGAGTGAGAATAGGTAATTGAATATTGCTCGTTTGAAGATAAATCTACTTAGCGCCTAAATTACCTACTATAATACCTAGGTTGTACTATAATACCTACTTGTTACTCTCCTTTCGACAATTGCAGACAATTTTATACCTAACATAATAAATTTTATAGGTAGGTATATCATTCTAAGCTCCATTGTGATAATATCATCTCGTGAACGTGACTCGTACTAAACATAGGTATTAGATTGTAGGATGCAGGTGATTTGAACTGAATACCTATTGACATTGGAAGGACTCAGTCACTATTGCCCGTTTACATTTCCAATATTTTATCTGTACCGACCTAACATACTAACGACCAAAGAAAATGGTTACCCCGCACACATATAAATCGCCCGCATGCGGGCCCTACCGACCGATGAAAGTGCTCTTTTACTCGCCTCGCGGCGATGTCTCGCCATTTTTCTCTGCTATCAGAGATTCTTGTGTATTCATGCAAGTTGCGAACGGTTTTATAGACTTAATACAGCAAGCCACTAAATATAGCGTCAATAATAATACCTATATGTAGTGTCCTATAGCTACTTATAATTATTATTATTGTTGTAAAGTTTGATTGAAATCCATTCGGTAATTTTTGAGAACAAACATAACTTTCGATTCATAGTTTGTTGTTACTAAATGCAATGTAAACTTAGCCTTCCCTGAGGTCAAATAAATGAAAGTAATAACTTGTCCCCGGCCAAACCAATCTGACACTTGACACATGAATTTATTTAGGCTAATTACATTTTTCTTAAGTAATCGACTAATTGTATGCAACATGTTATAATAATAATGATAGTAAACCGATTTCGTGTTCCTTATTTATTTTAAGTGATTAGCGTGTGAAACCGTGTCGGTACGCACGTAGCTCGTAGTCGTATCATAGGTGACCATAGAGTTGAGTTAACACTTTTTTGTTTGTTTACCTTTTTTATTAGACTCAAGTTGTTTGGGCGAGAAAGCAAATTGATGACCTTCATATTAGATACAATCTAATCTATAGGTACTGCCCTATCCAACATTTTCACATACACATAGGGACCCACTTTTAACTTTACGTTGGATAGGTACATAACTTCCTAATAAATAATTTTGTAAGGAAAGTTGCTGTCATTTGTCAATGTAGGTACCTTCCTAAGGCGCATGTTTTTGATATCAGTAGGCGAAAGTAGGTATTATAATAGTGGCTCTTCTATTCTGCCTTCTTGCTAATTGCTTGCAATCAGGCGCTGGAAGTCATTCTGTGGTCGTGCCAGTGCTGAGGTGGAGTATCAGCGTAGGTACCTACCTTACCTATACCTACTTATAATGTTCACGTTCCAGATGTATGTACCTAACTCGGAACTAATGTAGTCATCTTTCATAATAGCCATAACGTATTAATGTTTAGGAGCTTTAAGTGGTTTCCATGAGATACTCTAACCATCTTTCAGTAAAATCCATGTAGCATTTTCAAAGCAAACAAGGTAAGGTAGGTATATCTACCTCCTTACAAAAATAGTTAAATAACTAGGTGTGCACGGCGGGTCGCGGAGCAAAATAGAGCTGAAGCGACTCACGAGCATGGTCACTGCCACCATGCAAAGTTTGAGGAAGATCGGTTCAGCCATTCAGGAGGAGTACTCCGTCAAGTGAAAACCCTCGAGTGAATTAATAGTATAACAATACAATAACAATAATACCAATAACTTCTATAATCTTCTACCTAAAGCAGTAAGTTGGGATATTAGTGTAGGCATTTCTGCGCTACGCAACATATGGCCACTGGAAATACCTCCTGGTGTCCTACGTCCAATGCCGGTCACGAGCGGCCGCGGCAACGGGCTGCGGGATTTTAAAAAAAGCAAGCTCAGTTAGATCAATATTGCAAGCGATTTTAATATTTACTTCCATAATATAATATTGATATTATGGAATATTGAATGTGTGGTATTAAACACTTCTTATGTAGGTATTATGTAGGTAAAGAACAATATTAAAGTTATTATAACATTTAATTATAACTTTTTTATATTTTATTTTCTACACTGTATTTCAATGATTAAAAAAGTTACATTTAATACAGCTTTGGAGTCTTAAGAAAATCTGTATCATAAAATTTTAATGTTTATAGTACCGGTGTCATAAGCATAGGCTTCATTATGTCAATTTTTAGAATCATAATTTGAATTTTATCACATAAAAGTAGATAAATACCTTCCCTTTGTAAAATAATTTTTATTTTATATTTCATTTAAATAACTCTTTATACTCGTACATAAATGTTATAGGTACTTAGGTAGGTACCTTAAATGGGACTTAATCGAGATAATATTAAAGGATATTAAAATATTTTAATCAAGTTATTTTTATAATTATTTTATCTAATTTCAAATAAATAAATATGCTAACGTAGCAGGTGATTACATATTTGACCGTTTGGGGTTGAGACACTGGAGTCATGAGGTTCAAGCGCTCGCCGCCGCGCATAGAGGCATTGCTAAACGCTTAATCGATGCTTCTCAGGACCAGAAGGCTGGCTATTTTCTGGCCCAAAGAATAAGTATCGCCATCAAACGTGGCAACACAGCCAGCATTCTGGGAACCTTCCGAGTCCGCAATGACAAGGAGGATTTTTTAAACGATATTTGGTAGTGTAAATAATTTTTAGTAGGTAGGTACATAATTATGTATATTGTATTTCAAATTACAACCTAAAATTCAACGTCGCGGTTATATGAATTCTAAACTGATGAAAATAAGAATAAAAATATCATGATTAAAACTCCTTTGCCTGTGCCGTGTCGATGCCGGGCCTATAAGGTGTCCTTTGATAAATTACGAGTATCACGATTAAGTGACATTATTTATCAGTGTGTCTAGTACCAGTTCCTTACGTTAATTTACTCGAAATACGTTTTCGTATTCCCCATACATTTCACACAGTTCCCTGACGCTACCGCTAGGGGCGCTGGTGTGAAATGTATGGGGAATACGAAAACGTATTTCGAGCAAATTAACGTAAGGAACTGGTACTAGACAATCTGGTATGAGTAAAAGTTTAAAAACTTATACACTTCATTAGAAACACGTCAAATACTGACACCAAAACCGAGGTCCAATTACCGGAATGGGACCAAATAGTTGTCAGAATGGATGAATATACCTTTCCAATAAAACAAAAACTAAATCGATTCACCCAGTCGAAAGATATGATTTAACAAAATAGTCGAATTGAGAACCATGGCGACTCATGTATTTCGTTCGTCCGCATACTCCTAAACGCCTGGCCTGAACCGATCTCCTTCAAACTTACAGTGATAACGTGTTGCGTGAGGGTGGTTTAGAACAAAAAAACACTTAGGTTAAATAGCAACTTCCAGACAAGCTGAAAGTCTAACTGTTAGATTGAGTTCACAATCTATTTTGACCGGAAATCGAACTGACGTCGAAACTTAATTTGAACTTTATTTTTAAACATCTTCAGGTTCTGAATTCTTAAAAAATGAACACATCAACAGACTTCAAACTACCGGGACCAAATAGTTGTCGGAATGGGACCAAATTGAAATAGGATCACTTGGGAAGTAGTTTCTTTTTTAAATCGGTTCACCCAGTTCGAAGATATGAGGTAACATTTAAAAAAAACAGTCGAATTGAGAATATTTTTATACTGTCCTAATTACCCTCATTTCTCTCATAAAACTTAAATAAACTACACTTATATCTTCCTCAAGAATCCATCTATCTAATAATATAATCGACATGAAATCCAGTTCAGTATAATTTGAGTTTTTCGAAGACGGACAACACTGAGATTATATTGTAAAATACACGTATACATTCCTCAAGAAATCAAGAATCCATCTGAGATAAGGCCACCGAGACAAGAGAAAAAATGTAAACAAAGGTTTGAGGTTTTAAAACATTTCTATTTGTTTAATTCCGTACTCCAATCGCTGTCGTCCGTCTGTATTAGACATGGATGATTTGTAAGAAGAGTCCAATCAGATTTATGACAGAACTATCTATTCTAGTAATGTTGACCAAAAGTCCCGAAATCGTTTATTTAGTATAATGAATTCAGACACCGAAAGAGTAAAAAAAAAATATGTTGATAAATGGTTGACTGACAACTATGGTACTAAATGTTGACATGTACCATGAAACACGCAACGACAGCTCTCATCGACCAACTTACGTCATTACTGGGTACGAGTGATAAGGACAGAGATAATAATTGTTCGCATGCCCAATTTAACTTACTAACGGTCCCTGTATTTAAGTTTTAGAGTTTTCGAAACGAAAATCTCTTATACAACAGTAATGTCCGTCCGTCCGTGAACAACTTTCAACTCGAGAACGGTAAGAGCTAGAGACGCCAGTCAGCGTAAACGCCAATCGACTTAGCATGGTCAAAGACCTCTGAAATGAACTTGACCTTTGACCTCTGATCTCAAGGTCAAGGTCAAAACGAGGTCAAATCGAGAACGGTAATAGTTAGACTCAAGATCAGCTGCAATCAACTCAACGTGGTCAAAGACCTCTAAAATGAACTTGACCTTTGACCTCTGATCTCTTGGTTAAGGTCAAATCGAGAACGGTAATAGACTCAAGATCAGCTGCAATCAACTTAGCATGGTCAAAACCTCTACAATGAACTTGACCTTTGACCTCAGATCTCAAGGTCAAAATGAGGTCAAATCGAGGACGGTAATAGAGACTCAAGACCAGTTGCAATCAACTCAGCATGGCCAAAGACCTAAAATGATGTTTAACTTCATGTCATGTGACATTTTTTAGATTTTATGAAAAAAAATTCGAAAACTAAAATATATGGCAAGTTTTTGCCATAATTTTAACTTGTTTTCTTTCATCTCGTTGTCCTTACTTTATCTATAAGTAAAATCTACATGAAATCCAGTTCAGTATAATTGGAATTTATTGTAGACAGACAGAAAAGGTTGAGATTATATAATAATGATCCAGATTATATATATATATAGATTATATACAATGTTTACATATATTATGTATATGATTTATGTTTTTTTATATTCAATCCTCTCAACTTTAACCTCGTCACCGAGCAGCTTGTATACGTATGTGACAACTGTAGAACTTTGAATGTCCATTAGTACAAATGATGGAGTTGCATTCCTGAAACAAAACAGATATAATCTTTAGTAATATTATAATCTACCGAAAGTTGTGGCGATCTATGGAGGCTGATATACTGGTAACTAGCTGTCCTGGCGAACTTCATACCACACTTTTTTAACTTTTAAACCTTCTCTGAATCTCCAAGTGCTTAAAGAAAAAATTAGCCAAATCGGTCCAGCTGTTCCCGAGTAGAGAGAGCGAGAAAAACGAGCGGCGATTGATTTTTAGGGTTCTGTAACTTATAGGATCACTTTGTCGTCCGTCTGTATTCTGTACTATACTTCTCGAATCTTGAAATTTGGTACGAAGCAACATCTTGAAATTTGGTATGACGCAACATCTTGAAATTTGGTACGAAGCAACGTCTTATACTCATAACATAGATAAAGGAAAAATTGCGAAAAGCATACATTTTTAGGGTGGTACAGAACCCTCAGTGTGGGAGTCCGACTCGCACTTGGCATGTTTTTTTTTTCACTTGACTCTGTGGATGATGATTAATAATACTACCCTACTACCTAGGGTACAGGCTATACCCTGCCACGCTTTGCTGTAGAACATGTAGTTGAAGTAGTACCTACCTGAACAACGGACTATAAGCTCCGGTAGCAGATCCAGGGTTGATATAGAACTTATTCTCATGTTCATAAGCCTCAAACCGGTGAGTGTGTCCAGATATTAGGATGTCCACGTCCAGCTGTCTTTGGACTAATGCTAGCGACTCCTCATCGCCCCAGGGTACTATCTGATGTCCATGTACGAGGCCAATACGGAACTGACCCACAGTTACAACCTTCTGTTCTGGATATGTTGAGTTCTGTAATATGTAAGTATAAAATCTATTTTACATTGAATGAGCATGGAATTGCAGAAATCATCAATTGCTATATGTAAATTTATATTCGCAGTTGTATTCAATTATATAGGACACTGGTTCATAGTCTTGTAAGATAGTGGTTTAAGTGTATAATTCAAATAGTATAATAACAAATATATTCAAATAGTATAATAATAATTATGATAACAATATTATAACTAAAGGTGCTAAAGGGCCCATTGAATATCAAGTTATACTTAACTGTATGCGGCTGACAGATGGAAGAAGGATGGAAGAATATAAATAAATAAATAAATATTATCGGACATGATCACACAACGTCATCTAGCCCAAACTAAGCTATAAGCTTATGCTATGAGATCTAAACCACTGATAAACAAAACAATGGTAAATATAATGTTTAATTTTTTTAAATAATAGCATAAATTGCACTCCAAACAAACGTTATAAACGTCGACATGTTTCACCTCTACACTAGGCATTATCAAGACTATTTCGCTATCAAAGATTTTCGCTCTCAAAGAGAACAGCCAGTGTTATTATTTTATTAAACATCATATTTACCATTGTTTTATCTTGGACTTTCGCCAGGTAACGCCTGATTCCATTCAGTAACTGATAAACATACTTAAATATTTCTAAATACATACATAACATACATAGAAAACACCCAAACTCCGAAACAAACATTTGTGGATCACACAAATATTGGATTCGACCTGGGAATCGAACCCGAGACTCCGGAGTCGACAGCCGATGCACTACTAACTACGCCATCGAAGCAGTCAAAATATTATTGTTGGAAGCTGCCTAATTTGTGTTGGAAGCTGGTTAAAAACAATTGTACTAACATCATCGAAGTCCCCCCTGACGACATGCACATCGCTGGCTAATGTCTTCAAGTAATCATAGGATTCTTTGGTGCAGAGGTTGCCAGTGCACAGTATATGTTGTATCCTCCCGGGTAGTAGAAGCTTCTTGAACTTGGCTGGCAAGCTGCTGCAGCGGTGTGGGATGTGGAGATCACCAAGCACGAGAACTAACTGGAAATGTAACAAGATATAAATTGTATGCGCCCTCTCACCTTCCCATTACAGCAGGATGTGCCGTGATGGATAAATCATAACAACCATAAAACAGAATTATTAACATACACGCACAGATTAGGATTAGGGGTTCATCTTTTAATCTTGATATTCCAAACAAAATAGGGGGTGTGTCTTTAACTTACCATGTTGAAATGAGTGTTGTGTTATTTATTAAAGGATTTTTGAGTGGCTTTGTGACGCTCTATAATTATTTGCAAAGTAATGGTGAGAAGGTTTATTTAGTTTATTCTATAATAAATAATTTTAAAAATGAATCACGATTTGTAATATCATAAATATTTCTTGCCTAGTCTACTGCCAGTGCCAACTGCCATGAGTGACAGACATGAGACACTGACTGAGACAGATATTCTGACAGATATAAATAAAAAAAGCGGATTTTGACATAAATAAATTTAAAAAAATGTAGTTTTTGGCACGCTATTCTAAACGACATAATTCGTAGGGCTCTTTCCACCGCAAGTCGGCCGTACGTGAACCAAATGGTTTAGCACGAAGCGATGGAAAGAGACCGGACGGTATGTCGTTGCTACCGTGGAAGATGGGAAGGCCTTTGGTGTGGGACGCTACATGCGTTGACACCTTAGCACCTTCACACCTTCCAAGCACATCCGGATGTGCTGGCGCTGCTGTTGCATCGGCTGAAGGCCTTAAACGGCGTAAATATGCTAACCTAGCAGGTGATTACATATTTGAGCCGTTTGGGGTTGAGACACTGGGGTCATGGGGTCCGAGTGCTCACCGCCTTTATAGAGACATTGCTAAACGCCTAATCGATGCTTCTCAGGACCAGAAGGCTGGCTATTTTCTGGCCCAAAGAATAAGTATCGCCATCCAACGTGGCAACACAGCCAGCATTCTGGGAACCTTCCCAGTCGGCAATGACGCGGAGGATTTTTTAAACGATATTTTGTAATGTAAATATTTTTAGTTTATAATTATGTTTATTTTGTATATTGTAATTCTTATTGTAAATAAATTAATTGACATTAAAAGTTAACGTTTAGTTCATTCATGGCTGGCTGGTGAACTATAACTCTTCGGGTTATTATTTATATAAATGTCTTACATTAAAATTTACTTATAATGAGAACTAGGTATATAGTTTACACTAAATTCATGATCTTGTTGAATGGGTGTAATGAATGAGCATTTTTGTCTATGAAAATTTCTCTTGCTTTAGCTTTACCACAGATATAAGAATACTTGCTAATAACCAGGGACGCCCGGCAACGGACGTTAGAGTGGCCGCGGCCTTGGGCCTTGGAATTAAAAAAAAAAAAAAAAGATATAAGAATACTATATGGCTTTACCATCTTGCTTTATCTATCATCTATCATTACCGAATCATATGAATTGTATCTGTTTTTTAAGTTATTATATTTACAAATTACTTTATTATACATTTTAGATTCATCATCATTATCATCATTTCAGTCGGTTGACGCCCAATGCTGGGCATTGGCCTCCCCCAACGAACGCCACAACATTCGGTCCTGCGCTTTGCGCATCCAGTGGCTTCCCGTGACCTTTACGATGTCGTCGGTCCACCTTGTGGCAGGTCTACCCACGCTGCGTCTCCCAGTACCTACGCGGTCGCCACTCGAGGACTTTTTGACCACATCGGCCATCGGTTCTACGAACGATGTGTCCTACCCATGTACCGCCCATGCTCGATTTTATTGATAGTCGATTTGGCACCGCTGCGCTGCTGGAGGGACTGCAGCCAATCGAAGGCCTTCTCATAGTCCACAAACGCTAAGCATAGAAGCCGGTTATATTCTTCGGTTTTTAGACTTCTTACTATACTGACAAGTATACTATGTAAGAGAAGTCTTATAGTCCGGTCCTGTCCGTCTGTCCGCACTTTTCAACTCGAGAGAACTACAAGTGCTAGAAAGTTATGATTTGGCACATAGAATTTTGGTACCGAATAAACACCATAGTCGAAATAATTTCGATCGGGGGTCAAGTGGTTCCTGAGAACCATGGACCTAAAGTTTCTGAAATTCCCATAGAAAATGTATGGGTAAAAAAATCTTGTGATTGTTGAAAAGTGATTGTTTACAAGTGACGGAATAGGTTTAAAACGTGCTGTTTAGCACATAAACAGTATGATTATGATAGGTGGCGCTGCAGGTCACTACACTAGTTCTTACTTGAATGTCTTACAGGTGAAAATGGTATTGCCTGAAGTCGTCTTATGCCTTCACTGCGATAGTGAAGGGCGCCTTGCTTGTTTGAATAACCTGCCGTACCAACGTATGGATGTGGTCTATGGTACTACAGCTTTTTCGGAGACCGGCTTGTTTGGGAGGCTGGAAGTCGTCGAACCTGCGAGCGAGACGCTTCGTGATGACTCTGGAGAACAGCTTGTAGACATGACTCAGAAGTGAGATAGGTCTGTAGTGCTTCAATAAGGTTTTATCGCTTTTTTTGAATAAAATAACCACCACACTTCTGTTCCATGCCTGCGGCGTTTTACCTTCGAGTATGAAGAGTTGAATAGCCTCTGGAGGCCTTTAGGACCGGCTTACCACCTGTCTTCAAAAGCTCAGCCGTAACTCCATCCTCACCCGGCGCCTTATTGTTTTAAAGCTGCTTCAGAGCCATATTAATCTCGTACAGGCTTGTCGGGTCAGTCTGGCTCTTGGGTCTTTAGCCAGATTAGTAGCGGGTTTTTGTGTTGAAGTGTACAACTGTCCATAGAACTTCTCAACCTCACTCGAAACTTCGGGTCTAGTCGAAACAGTTCTGCAATCCCCAGCCTTCAGTCTTGTCAATAACCTCTGCCCAATAGACTGATATTTTATAATCATCATTATAGATTTATCATTTTAGATTGCTAAATGCAATACTACGGTTTCTTGTACAATTTACATGAACTACTTATAAGATTTTGTACGTGCAAACAGCAGTCGAAACCAGAATTATCTGTTTCTAAAATTCTAGTAGAAATAACTAACTCTGAGTGTTCTTACTTATAGTTACGATAATACAAACTTAAACTTGTCTTGTAATATTTCATAATTTCATATTGCATGAGATATTTCTACGTCATACATCAAAGGCACATCACTTAACTGTTTCTATAGTCTATGGATTACTAGGTGCGAAAAGAAAAATTTCATGGTGTTGTGGGTGACACATATACGTAGAAAAAATTTAGTTTAAGTAAATCACATTGGCACCAACTGCAGGGAAATGGAATCAATGGAATATGAGCTCGCTAGGAACCTTACTCTATTATTCTTTGTGGAACGCCTGCTCGACAAAGGCGAGCCGCGCACGTTGCACGATCTTTCCTGCCAGTTTGGTGCCAAAGGATTCACCAAGGAGATGCGACAGATCGCTGGCGGGTCACAGTCAGGATTAAAGAAGTTCCTGGCTCAATACCCGGCGTTGTTCAACATAGACGGGGACTATGTTGATATCAACACTTTCCAGAAGCATCTGAGCGGGGCTGGCGCGTCGTCTAACAACGACTACATCGAAGAAGCGAAGGAGTACTTCGCGGGCAAGATGATCCAGTACGGGGAAGGCACCGAAGTGCCGATCAAAAGTCTCCTCGGTCACCGCAGCCAAGCCTCGCCACAGGTGCGTCACATCTCCGGGCAGCGGATCAAAGAGTTCAAGGAGTTCCTTATGAAACATCCCGACAGCTTCCAGATCATCGACGACAATGTTGTTCTAGTCAGTGAGAATCACAGGCGAGGTAATGCACATACAAATTCTGAACAATTCCATAATTTACCTGTAGCTAATATTAATACAGACACTGCCCAACAATTATTAGATTATGTTGCACAGTGTATAGAAGCTAAGGGGCCTGTTATGGTCGACCAACTCTTTCACTTGATAGTATCCCGTTTCCCACAAGAGTATTGGTATCAAATGTTTAAATCCCCTGCGGATTTGAGCGCTTTCTTAAAAATATTTTCAGACTCATTCCATGTTCAGGCAAACTTGGTAACACTTATTAGTAAACCAAAAATACCTGTTATGTATCTAAATGCTAAATCTAAAGCTATTAAGACTGAGACACCAAAGCCACCTGTGGTTGTGGAAGAAAAGCCTGTGTCCCCTATTCCCCCCATGGTGATGAGCCCAACCCCTTCCGATGGTAAAATGAGCCCTGCAAACAGAATACTCAGTCCTACTGAATCTCCACGAGGTCCTCAAGCTAATATTGCAAACCAGACTCTTAAGCAAAGAATCAATTCTATAGTGATAAAAAATTTGGCAGAGAATATGGTCCGAGATAGGGTTAACAATCATTTGAATGCACGAAGTTCTGAAGAAACTAATGGCACTCCGAGTTTAAGAAGTAATTTAATGGGTGAAGCATGGCGGCAAAAGGTGCTCCAATGTACAACAGTCATAGCTAATGTAAGGGAATGTGCCACATTGATTGATAGCATTATGATACCTAAGCGTAATGGCAAGAGCATAGTTTCTTTTGACTGTGAAGGTATTAATCTTGGCCTCAAAGGAGTATTGACATTATGTCAAATAGCCACAATGAATGGTGAGGTTTACATACTAGATATTATGGCATGCCCAGGGATGGTTATTGAAGGTAAAATTAGGGATTTACTAGAAAGTGAGAATGTGGTGAAAATTATACATGACTGTAGAAATGATTCTGTGAATTTGCATAATCAGTTTGAGATAGTGTTGAAAAATGTGTTTGATACACAGGCAGCCCATGCAGTTTTACAATTACAGCAACAGGGAGTCCCAGTATACAAAGTAAAAAATTTAAGCCTGAATGCCTTATGTGAATTGTATAATGCACCCATGAATCCCATGAAAGAACAGCTGAAAAATGTTTATAGAAGAGACCAGCGTTATTGGGCACGGAGACCTTTGACTAAGGACATGATCATTTATGCTGCCTCAGATGTGTTGTCGCTTGTTAATTCTGCTATTTATGCTTACATGTCCAGCAATATAAAGACAGATAATCAGCTGCTCTTTGAAGAGTTAAGCAATGAGCAAGTGTTCATGCACATTCAGCCAACAGAAGTGAAACTTAGGAAAAGACAGAGGAAAATTAACACAGAAGTTGGTGAATTAAAGCAGAAGTTGGCAGAGACCACTAAGAATATTGTACTGAGTAACCGAGAAATCAGGTTGTTAAGATATATTGAACTCACTGAAGATGAAAAAGAGAAATTGAAAGGTTGCCATAAAATATCCAAGAAATTGGAAAAGTTGGAAGCCATTGGACATGAAAAAGATTCAGACTCTGAAGATGACGAGAGAGAAAACGAGATGGCTAGCTTAGAGTCAAACCCTTCTGATCCTATATGTTCCCCACACTCAACTCAACCACCAAGTCTCACAGAATCGATGCAGATGATGGATGAAATTTTGTCAGACACAAACATGGATAAAGTGGAGAAGATAAACCGGCTCGAAGCAATTCTGTCTGCTGTAGCTCCACTCAGTGGAGAACTGGACGATAGGTTCTCACAAACAATGGAACAAACACTGCCTTTGCTCAAAAACAAGGACTGGTCAAATTTAAGTCAAATTTTGAACTTAGGTGAGCCGGATAAGAAAAGTTGTTGCTGCAGATGCCATAATCAATCGGATGATAAATGCAATGATCTCAATGAAACTAAGAAGTTAGAGGTTGGCTCACAAACTCTTAGTACGGGGGATATTGTAATTACACGAATCCACTTCAGAGAGGAGGATAAGGTGAATGAGAGGATCCTTGATGCGACACCTATGAGCAAGAGGGTGGGCATCAATAACATGTCTTGATGACACTCAGGATGACATTGTACTTCCATTTTTTTGAGTGCCACATTAAGTTTCGGAACTTTTTATTTATGTATTTATGTGATCATTATAATAATATTTTAAGTTTGAAGTTAACTCCCGCGCTGTTTATAAAATCATCACGTTGAACTAGTTTCGCGGAGGTATGATAGCGGCACGACTGCGCGAGATGGAATAAATTAAGCATGTTGTGAGGTCGTCCATTTCCAAGTGTATGACGCCTACGCTATATGCTCATTTGAGCGGAGACGAACGCATACACTCGAATAAATCAAGATTAATTCGCATAATGTACCAGCTACTTATTCCCATTATCTGAGAAATGACAGTATTTGCTGTTTGAAGTTTTATAGTTATTTATTTTACGTTGGCTATTGCCTGTTAAGTATAAAACTTATGTGATACATTTCAAGGCCTTTTTTCCCTCGATCTGTTTTGTATTGTAAATAAGATAAACTTTGATAAGCATGCATAATCTTTTCATCTTCAGAGGTAACCATATGATTGAGTATTCTGGTAAAGTTAATAAGTTAAGTGTATATATGTACCTATTTATTTATTTATGTGTTAATGTTTTTGTAGGGTTGTCACTACAAAACATATCGAAGAGGGCAATAATAGGTGTATACAATAAAAGTTTTTTTAATATTACTGTATTTATAAAAACATGTTAGATTAATAAGTAGGTCGTTAAAACACGTTTTTAAGAAATAAAGTGGTATAGGGCTAGTGTTATTTTGAAAGGAGAGGTATTATATTGTAGAATGAAGTGGTGCTTGGAGATGTTCATATTTATATTGATTTATTTCTCGTAGTGTTGTAGAAATAGACTGTCTACTGTAGATCGCATTGGAGCGGTAATTACGTGAGTGGACAATTTTCAGGGTTGTCACAAATAAATGTTGGTTTCATGAATTTTGTGCCTTCAAGTCATATCGGACGATTGCCTTTGTATTCAATTATACTTATATCAAGTAGTAAGATTTTATACATGTAGTAGTATTCTGCAACACGAATATTAGATGAAATTTGTTGTTTGTGAATAACACATTTGATATATAGGTATATACAAGGTTTTTACTGTAACTATACTATCACGGACTCACTAATAGTTAGGTATAATAATGTTTACTTGTAACGAAAGTAATTCTAAACATGTTGGATTCATTCGAATAGTTTATCATTGTGTTGTGGTTGAGTAGGATGATGTGTTATAAATTAACTGATATATTTTAAATGCTTTTTGCTTATATGCAATCATGCTTTTAGTTTGTACTTTACTATTTTATACGCCATTGGCAACCCTAACGCTACTGGTGGTACTGATGGTATACTATAGACATGCCGAAAAATCTCAGTTTTTTTAAGTAGATTATCTGAAATTAAATATTTCAAATTAATACAACTATTGTGGACAATATCTAAATTTATTTATTATACATAGTTACTATGTAAAAGCATAATATTTAAAAATATCGAAATTTGTATTATAATGTAAATGAATTTATACAGTTGAAAACATTGCACGAAGTCTGCATAGATATTATATTAAATATTCATGAAATTTTAACTGGGGTTAACCGGCGTGTTTACAGTTACTCGTTTTATCTTTGTTTACATGAGGTTTAACTAATTAGGTTACAGTGTTACACGATGGTGCGATAACTCAAAAAATATGTGCAATTTTTTTCTTGATAATTTAAAGGATACCTAATTTTTTGGGTCAAAAAGCAATAATTACGTGAATCTTGACAATACTTGTTAATCTGTGTTATACCTCGTACGTAAATAAAGTTGTATTTACTGGAAATACTCTGATGTCTGTATTAATAATCAGTATTTGTATTTTTGAAAAGAGAAATAAGACAAAATATTGACAATATCAATTTCCTCAGTATTTACTGCTACCCCCTTTTTATGAAATAAGTTTATTTATTGTTAAAATATTTTGAGCACTTTTATGATCAATGGTATTTATTTTTAAATATATTTCAAGCCATATTTGTTGCTCGCGTTATTTTTTTTTCAGATTACATTAACATTATGTGCCTTATATGTATATAAATGCACAATTAACGAATAGCTGTTTGTAGTACATGTTTTTTTTTTAATAATTTCCTTGTATAACTTTAACAGTGCCACTATTTATAAGGAGCATTTTGTTAGTCAATATAAGCTTAACTACGTTCAGTTATTTTTTAATTTAAAATCTTTAGAAACGTATTTTACCCTACTTACACAGTATAATTACTTACGACGAGAAAGTCGGTAAAATTGTAATGTGGCGAATGGTAGGTATACTAATTTGCGCATTGTTTACGTTTATTATGAATAAAAAGTTGTAAAAAAACAATGGTTTTTATTGACGGCCAGTTCTATTTCTTCTGTAATCTACTTTAATGTGCGAGGTAGAATTTAAATAGTAATTTAGAGCAGCTAGCTCTGACTCAGATTCATTTCATATTCACACCCACAATATTAATATGATTAACATATTTTTGCGTTAGACTCATCGTTTGAGACACACAAATTGAAAAATTAAAAATATAAAACGTCCAAAGTCAGTAATTTTCGCTAAAAATCAAAAAATTCTGACCTTGAGATTAACAAGTGGGTACCATTATGAAAAGTTAAAGTGGGTAGGTACTCAATGGGTAATTATTGTATTATTATAATCACACCTTTTTCCTATCTTTTTTTTTAATTCAGCACGCTCTAACGTCCATTGCCGGGCGTCTCTGATTACAAGCAGTACGTATTTCCAGTGGCGCCCGCGGACCTTTGTTTTTTTTTCCGATTAGTATAAGTAAAGACCATGATTTTTATATGTATCGAACATCGGCCATTTTGGACATAACCCATTATACGTGTGCCCGGTGACGGCAATAGGCTTGCCCCCTATTACGTGAGACTAAAAATACAGGCTAAATGTGGGTGTGTAATGCGCCTCTACATACAACATCGAAAATTTAACTGACCAGTACAGTGTAACATATTTTTACAGTCTCACCATATCGGTACAAGTTATAAAGGTCCAAAACAATACGGCAGCTGTATAGAATTATCAATGGCATTACCTAATTGTTATAGGAATAACAATTAGGTAATGCCATTGATAATTCTATACGTACGTATCAACTCATTATACAGCGAATAGAAAGTTGAGTGAATACTGTCAGAACAAGAATCGAGTGAGAGTAAGGTGTGTCTACCACCCACCTAAGTATGTTATTTAACTATACATATCTACTAAGTAACTAAGTACCTACTAAATAAGTATCACTACACATAAAAAAACCTCTCGCGCACAAAGGGTTCCGTATCAAAACGGAAAAAAAATCACGTTTGATGTATAGGAGCCCCCTTAATATTTATTATATTCTGTTTTTTTAAAGTATTTGTTGTTATAGAGGCAACAGAAATACCCACATTATCTGTGAAAATTTCAACTTTCTAACTATCACCGTCAACGAAATCTCAGTAATAGGCTTCACGTTTTACCCGTTGGGTACGGAACCCTAACAAAGTCGTTCCGTCCGTATGTATACTTAGATCTTTAAAACTACGTAACGGATTTTGCTGCGGTTTTCACCAATGGATGGAGAGGTTCTCGAGAAAGGTTTTTGTGTATATAATTTGTCAAGCGGGTGAAGCCGTGGGCGTCCGCTAGTAATATTATAAAGAGGAAAGATTTGATATAATTTGCATTGAATAAGGTTCAAAAGTACAGGGCCGATTCGATAAATTATTTCACCTAGGTAACATACCGCCGGGCGCCACTGGAAATACCTGGTCGGTACCAAAAAAAAAGGTAGACAACCTGGTAACATTGTCTATCGGCCGGTTTCGGAATTAAGAATTTAAAGTTAGCATCCACTGAGTACGCTCAAAATTCAGGAACAAATTTTGACATAAGACTTGCTCAACTGATACTTACATAGATCCAAATTCTCAATTCAGAAACCGGCCGTATACCTACCCTTACTATTATATCACGCAACAATCAAGTAGGAACGGAGTGGCAAAGAAAAAATTTACAGAAACTATGAGTGTAGGTACTCAGTTTTTGCAATTTTTTTCTTGAAATTTTTCTCCAAGCTCTAAATATTGCTATGACACAAACCACGTCTCTATCCCCGAAGGGGAAGGCAGAGGCGCTTACTAGGTATGCTCACATTTCGCCAACTCGACCCCCCTGTAAAGATAACAATTCCTCATAGAATTGTAAATTTTTATTTAGGTATTAAACCGTTCTTGAACTTCAAAAATACTTAAACACAAAAAAACCGAATTAATGCGTGTCGAGCCACATATAAGATATGGTTCCGTAGTTACTCATAAAAGTATCTGTACCTCCTGAACTCAAAGAAGAATCAAGAATCAAAGAATCAATTTCATTTATTCAGTTTAGGCACATAAAGAGCACATATGAATGTCAAAATTTTACAATTTTATGTCAAGCAATATTATAAAAATACTAAATTAATTACATAAATAACCATTTGAAAATGATTTCTTTCGCTGGTTCGGTCACTAACAAAGTTATAGTTCCCATTCGATATAGTTTTCCTTCAAAGTTCATTACTTGGACTACCATCATGAATTTTTTCAAGTTGCTCACGCTTTTAGAGGGAGGTAAGGGTAACGCCCTGTTTTCGTAAAAACATTCGCTTCAAAGCTAAATATCTCGCAAATGGAATAACTTAAATAAAAAAATCATTCTAGCAACCTCTCAATATTGCTAAACACACGATGGGGTAGACGCGAGAGAAAAAACCATCCCCACTTTACGTGTAGGGGAGGTAAGTACCCCAAAAAAAAATATTTTCCAGAATTTTATCTAAGCACTTTATCGGCGTATAGTCTATAATCTATATACTCGTACATATTCATGCAAAGTTTCCTGTTTCGAGCTATCTTACACTCACGCTTGGGAGGAAAGACGGACGGACGGACATGACGAAACTAAGAGTTACCGAAACTTACACTACGGAACCTTAAAAACAATTAAAAATAGAAGTAGGTAAGTATTAAAGTACCTAAGTTTTTTAATAGATTGTGGATAACTTATTTTAATTAATTAATCCATAACTTCATAGGTAGGCACCTACTTATAATCACGCCTATATCTTTGAAGGGTAGGCAGAGACATTTTATTTCACTTTTCGCTAATAGGTAACTTTGAAATTAAAAGGAATATAGTATCGTCGCTAACCGAGAATTCAGTTTACTTGAGTCGAGTCGTCCATTTATTTAATTATTCCTACAACAACGTCTCAAAGAAATATAATTGGAAAACGAGTGAGATTAATATGTAATAAAAACTATATTAATTTTTAATTTTATCACATTGCGAATCCTGAACGGTTAGATTTTCGTTCAGTAATTCGGTACCTATGAGATGAGCTGTCATTGGAAACTTGGGATGTTCTAGCTTTTTATTACTAACCAAATATGAGAGAGATAGACGATAAATGGAGTTGACTGACCTAAATGTCATATTTGAATATTTCAAAACAATCAATTTCTCTAACCGTAGTCCGTACTCCGTAGTCTGTTTTCATGTTAAAAAATATATAAAATATGGAAGATTTCGATATTTTTACCAACGAAATACAGTTTACTAAACCGCTTTTTAAGGACACACTGCACAAGTATGTCAACGAAGTACCGGCAACTCCTAATGGGCCAAACTATCAAAGTAAGCTATTTGAACACACTTTTTAAATTAAATTTTAGGTCGGGGTGTCGCAAAGAGGGTCCCATACAAAAATGAAGTCAAAATTTTCTAAGTCCCGGATTGCTTAAAAAGTGTATATTTGGATTTTTTTTAATTTTTTTTTTTTAGTTTTAAAACTTATTTGGTCTAATATGAACGATTAACAGATGGGTCGACGGAGCCCCGCGAAGCGGGGCTCCTATTTCTGGGTGGTCCAAAAAAAATAAAAAAACCTAACCTAGAAGGCTAAGGCGGGAGCGAAGCGGAGCGGAAATCCCGCCTTAGCCTTCTAAACCTAACCTATCCGAGTCGGGCTACTCTGGAGTCGGGGTGTTAACCATAATGATTTTCCAAGGTCATCCTCAACGACCCCCGTACCTCCCCCAATAGGTCGACAAAAATCGTGAAAATTTTACAAGTCCGTGCCCTATACAAAAATCATGTCCCGAACCCTTCTTCCGACACTAGGTGAAATCGTGAAAATTTTACAAGTTCCCGCTCCATACAAAAATCGGTCGAAATTTTTCTAAGTCCCGTGAAGTCGTGAAAATTTTACAAGTCACTGCTCCATACAAAAATCTGTCGAAATTTTTCTAAGTCCGGGACCCTCTTTGCGACACCCTAACCAAATTTTACGTTAACTAGTGCTCATCGAGCAAGGCCTCACTCATTTACAGCCTATAACTTATTCACAAAATAGTACCTATTGTAACGTTTCGATGTCTGTATTGTTGTACTAACCAACACGCTGGAGTCAGTGTTGCATTGCCAGTGCCCATAGGACCCTATTCCCGGGCTATAAAGTATCTTTAGGTCATTAGGTACCTATTGGTTGGTGTGCCAACTTACAGCTAAATCCATTCTTTGGATGCATTGCTAACTTCTAATTCAAAACTCACTTTAACATTTGTAGCTATCATCAGCTGATTTTATAGTAAGAAGTTCTCTATTGTTGTGCCAAATGCAATATATTTTGATTCTATTTTTTTTTCAACTAGCGGAGGCCCGCGGCCTCGTCCGTTTGACAAATTCTATACTCAAAACCTTGGTGACACATTGGTGAAAACTGCATCAAAATCCCGTGTGTAGTTTTAAAGTTCTATACATACATACAGAACCGTCGACTTTGTTTTATAATATGTAGTGATTTAAAACATGTATCTCTATAATATGTATCTCTGGATCCAAAGGCAAACCCTCTTGAGAACAATAATTATTAAGTATATTTTTGTTATTTACTTTAATTTCCATGCTTTATACAATTTTTTTTTAAACATTTAGTAAGTTTGGTTAGTTTGTATTTTTATAAGTACATGTTATATTAGTATTGTGAGTTTCTTCCTAGTAATATTATGGATCCCTCATTGGGTGAAGGCTTCCTCCAGAAATATAAAGAAGGTAATAATTAGTTTATTTAATGTAGTTAATTGAGCTGAGTCTACGAAGCTCTTAGGCGACTCGTGTATTTCGTTCGTGATCGAACTCCTCCCAAACGTCTGGACCGATCTTTTTGAAATTTGACACGTTCATAGTGACCATCACCGTGAGTGCATATATCTGAATTCATAAAGATCGGTCCAGTCGTTTAGGAGTTCGACCCGGATTGACAAACTCAGCTCAATTATTGCAACAGCAGAATGAATTGCATACCTAGTTATTGGAGGGTTTTAGTCATACTCCTCCACCGTGACCAACCGGCTTGGAGAACAATAATAAGGTACTAGAAATTACACAACTTGCCAATCTTAAAGCAAGCTCTTAATAAACTCCTTTTTCATAATTTTTCAGGTGGCAGAAAGTTGATGGCAGAAGAGTGTTTAGCTAATAATGATGATGCAGCATGTGCCTTCAATCTCAGTGAGGCGGCATCATCAACTTTGAGAACTATGGCTGTGTACAGAGAAGAACAACTCAATATTGCTAGTAATAGCCTTATCATCATTCACCGAGCATTTTTCCCAACTTAGGGTCCAGGCTAGGCTTTCCAGTCTAAGTGCGATTCGGCTGAACTTCGATATTTTCCGTGGAGTGACTGCCATCTGACCTCCACAACCCCACAGACAAACAGACAGACCTCCACAACCCATGGGCGATATTGAAGTTCTGTAGTTAGATCGTGAGGATTTTTTATTAAGGGCTCCAACTACCCCGAACGAACGTATGCGTCGAACGATACGTAGGGCTTAACATGCTCTCTGAGGCACGGAGGGGTCTCAGTGTCTTAAGAAATGGTCACCCATCCTAAGACCGGCCTGACTAGATGTTGCTTAACCTTTGCAATGTGTTAATATTGTCGATTACCATTAGACCATGAGTAATAGCCTTAATTATTACTATTTGATTACTGCAGCTCGACCTGCATGATATAGTTTTCTGGTTCCCGAATCCCACTGGGTCACATAGCCACAAATAAGTGAAAGAGTTTTCAAAATCCTTTCAGCAGTTTCAGAGGCTATTTTTGCAAACAAACAATCAATCAAATCTGTCCTCTTTATAATATTTCTAGTGGACACCCGCGGCTTCGCACACTTGATGTACACAAAAACCTTCCTCGACAACCACTCTATCCATTGGTGAAAATCTTATCAAAATCTGTTGCATAGTTTTAAAGATCTAAGCATATAATATAGGGAATGGAAACCACTTTGCTTTATACATGTTATGATTATAGTATAGATATTTTACAAATTTGTGTTACAGGTAACAAGTTAAACAAAATAACAAGCTATATAAAACCTATAAATGATTTAGTTAAAACAAATCCCATGTGAGTATTATACTGATGCATAATTTTTTGACATTGGCTTTTGTAAAGCCTACCACACACAGTGCAGGCAAAGTGTGCCGCCGGGCTATACCACCACCACTGTAGATATTTTCAAGAGTTATTGCCTTGGTCTATTCAACATCTTGCAAGTCCTGCAAGATCTTGATGATTGACTATTTCTTGTACAATTGATACAGACAAATACTAAGAAAAGTAATATATTTTTTTTTACATAATTACATGAGGGAGACCTCGCAGAAAATGGGCAGACTTTACTAAATTAGCAGGACACTTATGGAGCTCTTTCCATAAATCCATAGTAGGTAATAACCTACTATGGATTTATGGAAAGAGCTGGGGGAGATCTATGTGTCACAAGACACAGAGAACCCGTAACAGACAAAACTTTAAAATCAAAATACTTTCTTTTATTCTTCAGTCCAAATATAAATCTAATAAAGATGTTATCCAAAGATATGGACAGTATCACAGACACATTAGAGAAATATAATATAGAGGAAGAGCTGCCGTTCCATAGGAAATATCTTAGATTCACCAAAGAGAATAATGTGGAAAACTTTCTGAAGATATTGAAGGAGTTGCCTAAAGGTAGGATCCTGTTTTAAGACTTTAGTCTACTAGACAGACGGATGGCACCAGCGATAGGACCCACACACTAACAGATCGCGTGCAGGTCACGTGTGTGGGTTGCTTAATTTAGTTGGGCCCAAATAATATACCTTAGTATATTATTTATATTGACGGGCCCTATAGAAAATCCATTCGTTAGTTCAAACCAAAATTCCAACAGCTAGGAGTGATATTATTGAGCGAAACGAGCGTAGCGAGTGGAGCTCCTTATCAGGTGACTCAAATTCAACTCGATGTGAAATTGTTTCTCGACAACTACCCAACCGATTATCATGATTTTTTCACTCAAAAATCAAGCATTCTCAGGAGCAGGTTTTGTTCGAGACCGAATTTTAATTTAAGACCCTCAAAATAGTTATTGACCAAAAAGATGACAATAGTCGCTTCGCTGCGCTGCGGCATGCAATTGAGCGATGCAGCGTCCGCAGCTCCTAGTATAGCACTTAATCTCTGGAACCCGATAATTTTACATCTATCTTCAGTCTCAGTCTGGGCTTTATTATGTATATTTATGTATATTTCAGAATGGACAGTTATACAGTTGACAGTACCATATAATCCCAATGAGAATCTAATGTCCCTCAAAGAGTACAGGACGGAAGTAGACTCTATATACCTGAGCATGTTTACTAATGACTACTTGGAGGCGACAGGAACGGGACCATTGACTGTGCATATACCGGCTAATGTTACTAAAGGTGAGTCTAGGGTTGGGTCGGGTTTTATTTCGCATCGATTGGGTCGTGTTTATCTCGCGTCAGTGAGCGCATCCTTCTAGCCTGCTTCTGTAAGGACGGCGGGTGGCTTGCCTGCCGTCCTCGAGGTCGATGGTCCTGTGCGTAGATAAGCCTGTGGCCTGGCCGCCAACTTCGCGGGGTGAGTATGCTGCCTCTGCCTCTCGACCGCCTCATTCTGCGAGCAAGTTATGCTCGCAGAATTACGCGACCACGTTCGATCTTCTCCAGCTTCCGGCGAAGACACCGAAGGCCCGAGTGTGAACTCGGCCCTGACCTTACAACGTATGCGGTGCAGATACTTACCGAAGCATCCGTGCCCTGTAATCGTCCATGACCGGTCTCACATCCGCGACCCCACTAAGGTTATTCAAGTCGCACCTTCCATGTCTCCATGAGGTCCTGGCGGAGTTGGGACCGCTGAGCCTCGATTTCTCGAGACGCAGGCCTGTGGTCTCGCTCCCGCGCCTCCTTGAGCCATTGAACAAATACACTAAACTGGCAATTTTATTTTATATTGAAATTTCCAGAAGGCGAAAAACCTTTATTCACTGAATTATATTCTCTATTGGACGAGAATTACCGGACCATAGACAACGCACAGTTTTTAAACAACAAACGACTTGTGCAGAACTATTGGAGTCGGCGGGAAGACATCGATTTACGAATGAAGGTAATATCAATTATTTCTGTTACGTGGTGTGTCACAGTTGTCCTGTCTGTTGGAATTTTGAATTGAATTACAGAGTGGTTATGGAGTGGTTATGGTGTCTGGTAAGGCTTGCCCCCTATTATTAGTACGTGGGCTCTAGAACATTGAAATTTATTGATTAACAGCAAGCTCATTTTTCGTAAGTAGCTTTATTTTACCGATTTCTACACCAATATTTAGAATGTCTATGTATTTTGTGTATTTTAAGTATTTATGTAAGTATTCTTTCTTTTCCTACGATATCATTACTACCTGGGTAAGTTTATTAGTTCATTCATATTGTTATCCTACTCTTTCTTATCTTTATTTTATTATTTACTAAGCTTTATTTTTCTTTTCTCTTTCACGTATTGTACACTTTTAATTTCTTTAACTCGCTATCCATCCAAAGGTTGTCTGGAAGAGATTGCTTATTTGAAACTTTATTTATTCCAGAGTGTAATAAACGTGATGGACAAGGAGTGGCTGGGTGGGTGGGGGAGTCTGCTGACGGGCAGGTTGGTGGACGTCGGGCTGAGGGACAAGGTTGTCAGGCTCGTTGACAGTACTATAACCGACTGGGGGTATGTTCAACTATTTACATACATAGTAGAGAATCTATATATTTAATACGACAATTTGTCTGTCCGTCGGTCCGCCCGTCGCGTTTTTCAATTTACATACATTTGCATGAAATATTAAGCCTGGGCCAGCGAGTGTAATTTATCAGTGTGCGACTTACGGCTTCGATACAGAGCGCCATCTATCAATAGTGAAGGATGTCACCACTGGTGTTTTGTGTGTAATAATAATAATATAATAATCTAATTCCCACTCCGCCAGCGGGATATGGTTTCCCGGTTTCCATTTATCCAGAATTATATTATTCTTTAATAGATCTTCAATCCCAGCTGACTAATTTAAAATATTTATTTCAGTTTTATACGGTTGACACAAAAACAAAAGATACTACTATACAACTTAATAGACTGCTGTCCAGTGTTGCAATCACAACAAATTAAATCATGCATTAGAAGAATATTGACGGAGTGTGGCAACATTGAGGATGTTAGACAAGTTTTTAATTCACAGTGTGACAATTGCACAAAAGAATTTACATTTTTGAACGAATTATGTTTGAAATGTTTATCGAAATGTTTTGAGAAGATACATAATTTTTCTTTAGTCGATGGTATAAAGGCATTTTCTCAAGCCGCCATGTTGGTCAAAGACAATGACGAGTGGGCTGGTTTGAAGAAGGCTAAAAGACAACCTGTTATTCTTATTGTGGATGATGTAAGTATTACTGATTATTAAACTGTCAGGATTTTCACTACTAACTGATATCTAAATTTCTGCACAGACAGGGAACTGTTGTCTGAGGGCCTTTAGTCGGTTAATATAGATCTCTATATAAATAACTAGTTTACTCGTTCCCGGTTCCCGTGGGAACACATTACCGGGATAAAAAGTAGCCTATATTACTCAGAGTGAATGTAGCTTTCCAATGGTGAAAGAATTTTTGAAATCGGCACAGTAGTTTTTGAGTTTATTCATTATAAACTTACACACAAAAATACAAATCTTTCCTCTTTATAATAGTAGTATTTATAGATGGGGTACTATGAGTCCTTCGTGTATGTTACTCGATACAATTTATAACAAATCTAATTGACAGACCAAAGTGATTGGCAAAATATAGGTGTAGACATGACTTTATTAACCGACTTCTATAAAGGAGGATGTTCTCAATTCGACTGTATTTATTATTTGTGTTTTGTTACCTCATGTGTTTTGACTGGTTGAATCAATTTTAAATTATTTTTTAATTGAAACCTACTGCTTTGGTAGTGGTCCCATTTGAATTTAGTCCCAATCTACAAATTTTTGGTCCCATTTCGGTAAATTGAAGTTTTGGTCTCATCAAAAATATAAAATTCCCAGATGTTGGACACATTCCCGTGGGAAACTTTACCTGTTCTGAACCACCATCCGGTATCTAGACTAGAGAATATACACTTTTTGTACTATCTGTACAAATTGCACCAGAAAGATATCAAAGATGGATATTTTACAACAAAAGGCGATGTCGGCAGATATGTTATTAATCCAGGTGAGCTAACTGTGTACTAACAAGTACAGTACAATTCACGTAATAAAAACGCTGGGCGAGTGTGGGTGGGTGTGTTTGCGCATCGGTACTCTCGCTCTTACTCACTGTTGGTACCATAAATATAGATGGATAAATCGCCGCTTGAGCTCAGCGTTATTTTTCTTTGACGCGACCTGTACGTACTGTGAAGGTGCTTGCACGCTTCGCATACGACCTCATTAAGTATATTATAAACTTGTATTGTCTGGTTACAATATACTGAGAATTTAAGACGGACGGACGGACAGCGAAGTCTCTAGGGTTACCGTTCCCTAAACAGTAACTTTCATTCGAACATATAATTAAGCCTGTGTCCCCAAAGAGATATGCAGGGGTAAGTTTATTAAATATTATAGAATCCCTCCGTGCCTCGGAGAGCACGTTAAGCCGTCGGTCCCGGTCGTCATACGAACATCTATGACAGTCGTTAATAGTTGGAGCCCTAAATCAAAAATCCGACCGGTCTAACTACAGAACTTCGATATCGCCCATGGGTTGTGAAGGTCAGATGGCAGTCGCTTCACGGAAAATATCGAAGTTCAGCCGAATCGCAGTTAGACTGGAAAGCCGACCCCAACTGCGTTGGGAAAAGGCTCGGTGAATGATGATAAACTAAAATAAACAAATTGAAAAGGATGATATCAATGGATCGAGGGCCGAGGTGGCTGACACCTAAGTAAAAGAATTGTAATAATTATTTTATTATTATTAAATATAATCAGTCACGGGGAAACTGAAGGCTTTTATTCAAAGTAGATACGATCCCGCGTACGTGCTATCAGTGCACCACGCGACTTGATGGTTATATATCTGAGCTCAACACGACTAAATGCTAACCTTGAACTGAAACCTAAGAAAGTATTAGACGCGTGAGAAACTAGTTTAGCTTATACTAAAAATCGGTTGCCTTTAATCAACATTTCATAGCAAAGCAACGGGTTTCAATATTTTTTTCAAAATTACAATATAGCAGCTACTTTTTATTAAATTCATTCGGCCATTTTGGTGTGCCCGTTGACGGCAATAGTATTGCCTACCCCTTCGGGGATATAGGCGTGATGTGTGTGTGTGTGTGTGTAAAAATCGGTATAATATTATGTCTTTTGTCTTTGATATTGAAATAATTGTCGGTATTCCAGCCTAATTTCGAAGTGGCTCAACTGCGATATTTGCCTTCTGACCTCCACAACCCATGGGCGCTATCGAAGCTCTGTAGTTAGACCACGAGGATTTTGTTTTGTTGTAGGGGACTTCCGCGACAACGTTCTAGCAGAGACACAGGAAGGGTCTTGGCGTCTTAAGAAATGGTCACCCATCATATTAGATTCTCGTAGAACAACAGCTTGAAACATACACCCATTGCCTGAACCATATAAATACCTTATCTTATGCTCCGCTTATACGGACTATTTTTGGAGCAATAATTGCTGGGCAACATGAATTGACTAATATAGAGCAATATGGAACAATTTTTTCGGGCAATTAAATATGCAAAATATAAATTGATTCTTGAGGCCGTAAATTGCTTAATGTCACAATCGACCGGGCTATTGTCTGTCACCATGACAACTCGTATTCCCAAACACTATTGCAACCTCCTTTATGGAGTTCCATGTTTGCTGAGCGCGTGGCTGGTGGCTTTTTAGGTTACCTCTGGTGCTCCGCAAAAATCGGGTTCCAGATACTCACATACCGAACAACGTTTCTTGTCCTGCACCTGGAGCTAGTTAGGAATAACTAGTTCTTCTGTGCGGGACTATCGACTAATCCAGCATTACCTTGACATTGCCGAAATCATCGATAAATATCGATGGAGCCACGTTTTTAAAGAAAGAAGAAGAAGGACCTCCTTTTTTAACCGCCTTATAAAAAAGGAGGATGGTCTCAATATATGTTTTTTTTTAAGTTTGTTAGCTTATATCTTTCGACTGTGTGAACCGATTTTGTTTTTTTTTTAAAAGAAAGCTTCCTATTTGGTCACTTTTCAATTTGGTCCCATTGCGACTATTATTTGGTCCCATTCTGGTAATTTAAGGTCGGGGTTTGTGTCAATATTTGACGTTTTTTTTTAAGCAGGATCTTAACTCTATGATGTTTATTTGATATTCAGAAAAGAACCTGGATCGTATGGAGGCTCGTATGACGTCATTCGTGCAGTACTGGTGCGAGGCGTGGCGCGGACACGTGGGGGAAACGCCGCCGCCTCGCGAGTTCGTTAACTATATCAGCGAGGCGGATGTGTTCCTGTGAGTTCGTTTGTACTGTTATATAATGGTTTAATTTCTAAACAGGTAATTTGTTCCTTAATGATAAAAGTGTCTGGCTTGAGCATGGTGCAGGCGCCTCCTAAAATGCCGTAATTGTAGCATATTTTGTAGTTAGGCGACTATAATTATTTTTTTGTTGTATTATACACTCTTTTTGATTTTGACACGAGACCAATGTACATTCGTCCACATTTAGTCTTAAGAAAATGTGTAAATGAGTCAATTATTTGAAAAGAGTGACCGAGAGTTTTATTGCCAGGTTCTTTCTCTCGGTTCTACTTATTGCTTTGCGAATCTGGCAGTACATGTAAATATAGAAGCAATGACATTTTTTATTTTAAGTACTTACTGACGTTTGTAAGAGCCATTTAGTGACCTATACAAATAAATAAATCATTTCATTTCATTTCATTGATGTCTTTATTTTTTTATTTATACTTTTTGTACATCGAAGAAAACAAAAATCACATTAATATATTTAAAACATGCATAAAGGCGTACTTAAGTCAAAAATGACATCTCTTCCAGCAGACCTTATAGTTTACAGGATAAATATCATACATAGGAGAGAAGAGAAGTTACACAAATCAAAGCATAGGGTAGAAAGGGTAGAGAATACAAGTAAATACTTACTATACCTACAATAAAATACAAATATATAAGATGTACACACTTAAATCTAAAAGAGAAACAGTTATTTACATACAAAAATCATACACAAATGTGTATAAAAAACGAAGGAAGGTATTACATACTATTTCGGAAGTGTTCTCGAACTCGTCTCTTAAAGATGTCCAACGAAAAGCTCGCACGTATATCATGGCCTTTCGAGCCTATATAGCCTAACGTTAACAGTCAAAATCTATGAATGCAGTTAAAATTTATTTTAAAAACAAAATAAAGTCTTCTTTCAGTAAAATTGTCTGAATACAATATTTAAGGTACTTCCCCTCCATGTGGCATGCTCTTGGAACACACTGTGTAATGTTGTCACAGCAAATAAGCTCATAGCAGCAGTTTCGACGTTCATTTTGCGGGAGGACTACACACCTCGTGTCACATAAAAAGAACGCTGACTAAAGGTCAGCGTTCTTTTTATAGCTGCGCAATAGACGATTTATCGATCTATATGGTACTAACAGCGAGTAAGAGCGAGAGTACCGATGCGCAAACACACCCCTCCCACTCTCCAATCGTAAATACCAGTATACTAATAGTGTATTGTTTTAATATGAAAACCAGGTTGATTTTGTAAAAAATATATTTTACGAATAACCTACAAATGTTCGGTACCTATGTCGTTGGCAACCCCATCATGAAAATACGAAGTCTTACACCAGGACCAACTCTAGTTAACGGGTTACCCATTAACGACAGACCCTGTATATGTCTGGCTGTACGTGTAGGTACTGTGGCCACGGCGACGGCTGCCAGCTGGCGGCCGGCGGCGGCTCGGGCGTGGAGGTGGCTCGGGGGCGAGCGCTCGTGCTGCTGGCGGGCTGCTCCTCTGTGAGGAGGACGGCGGCCTCCACCAGGGCTCCCCCGCAAGCGGCTCATCTACATCTGCACGTGGCTGGGTGGTACGTACAGTCGAGAGCAACAACAATTTATTTTTGTTGCATTTTAAAACCACAGTTACAACATAAAAAACAAGTTACACAATTAAAATAAGTTACACAATAACCTAATTTCCATTTTTACATATATATGCCATAACTTGGCCGCTGATGCTTCGACAGCTAAGAGTATATTTAGTGGTGTGTAATTTCTGTTCAATTATGGGAATGCACTTTTGAACCTTGGCTGTACAGTGTACATACATACTTCATATATGTCTTTCTTACAGGAAGGGTAAACAGGGCAGTTTTATAAGTCCTTATATAATTAATAAATAGGTAACCTATATAGGGGAAGGTACCTCCCCTAAAGTAGGGATGATATTATTTTCTCGCGTCCACTCCATCGTGTGGGGTATCGTTAGACAGGTCTTTTAAAAACGTTGAGAGGTTGCTAAAATGATTTATGATTTAAGTATCCGTTTGCGAGATATTTAGCTTTGAAGACGTATAGGGATAGGGACGCATGGACGCTCCCCCCTCTAAAATGAAAACCATGCGTCCCCCCCCCTCTAAAAACTAAACGGCTGGCGTGACCTAAATGTACATGGAAAATGAACTTTGAAGGAAAACTATAACGGATGGTATAACTTTTAGTTCAGGAGTTGTAGGCTTTTATGGTTAACTACGGAACCCTATTAATGCGTGGTCCGACACGCATTTGGCATCATCATCTATACTTCTATACTACTATTATAAAGAGGTAAGATTTGTATTTTTGTGTGTATGTTTGTAATGAATAAACTCAAAAACTAGTGTGCCGATTTCAAAACTTCTTCAACCATTGGAAAGCTACATTCACCCTGAGTAACATAGGCTACTTTTTATCCCGGTAATGTGTTCCCACGGGAACCGGGAACAAGTAAACTAAATCACGCGGGTGGAGCTGCGGCGATCAGTTAGTTATGAATAAGGGGGATAGAGTTAGATGTAGTATCTATTGTGTCCCCAGCCCCACAGTGGTGGGCATGCTGTGGGAGGTGACGGATCTGGAGGTGGACAAGGTGGTGAGCACGCTGGTGGCGCTGAGCGTGCCCTCGCGCGCCAGCTCCTGGACCCAGGTGGGGAAGGCCAAGTGGAGCCAGGGGATACTCGGTAAGTCTATATTATCATGTATCAGGGAGGAGTACATTAAAGGAAGTGTGAAAGTTGCGCCATGAGCCGCTTACTCGCTGAACAGGCGGCCTCAGGAGGCAACCTGACTAACCGATACTGACTAACCGATGCTGACTGACCGAGCGAGCGAAGCGTCTATATTTTGAGGCTGGACAATATTTTGCTTTCGTCTGTCTGTATCTGTATGTAGCTATGTTCCAGGTATGTCCTATGTATTTTATATCCTCAGGGCAACTATCTCTATACTACGTGTATATAGAGCGCTGATAACCTGTCTGAACCACTAGCAACCACTTTGCACGTAGAACAGTCAAACAGTCGTAACGTCACTACAACTTCCCAGTTTAAGTTGTTGCGCGGTATAAATGATTATTGTTTGTAGTTATTGTTCAGAGATCTTGTCTTTGACGTGTTTTAATGTAATGTGGTGCTCCTAGTGAAACGCAAACATTACGGGGCAACCTCTATCAGAGCCGCTTAGTATTTGCCATGAAGAAAACGGGTGACACTCGGCCTTTATATAATATAGAAAACTCAATGATTATATCCCATTATTTAACGCAACAAAACATTTATATATTTAAAAAAAAAAATGGACAAATAGTAGTTTTCATGACAAGGGAGTAAAATGATATATTGTTGTCGAAGGCGCTATTTTGTATCCAGAGTGAAGCGAAAGATTCTAGAGTAGAATCCCGAGAGCAGCGAGGGTTTCTTAAATTAGAATCCTGAACGTAGCGAGGGATTCAAAGTACGTCGCCTGAGAAAAAAATAATTTTACTCTAGAGGCTTAAATATTACTTTGCATCGCCTTCTATGAAAAAAAAGGAAATCTACAAGCGAAAAAAATATTCGCGCGTTTTCTTTTTTTTTTCTATTGGATTACTATGAAAGATTTAAGTTCCAAATTCGAATCTCATTATTGCCCGCTAAAAAGTCTGAACAAAAAAAAGCTACTTTAGGCGCACTTATGTAGGAACAGAACGTCACTTTTTGAATAGAAGGCAATGAAAAGTAATATTTAAGCCTAGAGAGTAAAATTATTTTTTCTCGCCACGCTTAGAATTCTACTTTAGAAACCCTACGCTCGGGATTCTATTTTAGATTCCTTCGCTTCGCTCTGGATTCAAAATAGCTAGTTAGGGTATTTTCTCAAATAACAAATGGGCCTAAGTTTAACTTAATTTTGTCTTTTTATACAGAACCGGCATTGGAACAAAAATCCCCAGCAGTAGTGGAGCGCGACGTACTGCGCGCCATCTGTCGAGCGCGAACTTCTACTAACTACGCGATGATAGCCAGCAGTGTGGTCGCTCGAGGACTGCCCTTCCAGATAGTGGAGTAGTTGATATTACTATTATAAATTGTTTTATAAGGATAATATACCTGGAGTTTTATTTTTCCCTAATTTGTTAATAAGGATCTACAACTGCTATAATTATCTAAATGGGACACTCGTGAAGAATACATCAGACTTATTATTGCTACGTGTGTTTGAGAAGGCGGCACTAATCTATATATTTAATACGACAATTTGTCTGTTTGTCCGTCCGTCGCGTTTTTCAATTATAATTAATATTACATACATTTGCATACATTTGAGGCGATACAAAGTTCGCCGGGATAACTAGTGATTTTTTTTAATTAAATAACCTACATTCCGTAATATATGGATCAGTAAAGAGGTATTAAAACTATCGGGTATGATCCCCCTGCTCGCAGTAGTTCGGTGGTTAGTCGGGTATACCGAACTAATGCTACTTTTTAGTCGCAGTAGTTCGGTGGTTAGTCGGGTATACCGAACTAATGCTACTTTTTAGTCGCAGTAGTTCGGTGGTTAGTCGGGTATACCGAACTAATGCTACTTTTTAGTCGCAGTAGTTCGGTGGTTAGTCGGGTATACCGAACTAATGCTACTTTTTAGTCGCAGTAGTTCGGTGGTTAGTCGGGTATACCGAACTAATGCTACTTTTTAGTCGCAGTAGTTCGGTGGTTAGTCGGGTATACCGAACTAATGCTACTTTTTAGTCGCAGTAGTTCGGTGGTTAGTCGGGTATACCGAACTAATGCTACTTTTTAGTCGCAGTAGTTCGGTGGTTAGTCGGGTATACCGAACTAATGCTACTTTTTAGTCGCAGTAGTTCGGTAAGCACAACGCACCGTACTATTGCTACATTAATATTATATTTTAGTAGCAATAGTTCGGGAAGTAACGTAAGCAAAGAAAATACAATAACAATATAATTATTTTAAAATGAAGAAATAAAGAGAGCGAATTTATATATCACTCGCATTACTCGTTGGAGTTTTCTTTATTTATTTATCATCCAGTCAAAATAATTCAGATACATTATAACAGAATAGAATAGAAATCGTTTATTCATAAAAAATATACAGTATACAGGTTATCTTTACCTCCGTCAAACTGCATAGCAGTCTGATGCAACTCCCGTTTTATAATACGAGTACCTATTATAAAATTTTACAATTAGATACCATTATTTATATTATACCTAATATATTGCTTAAGCTTGGTGTGTCATGAATGTGATCGAGTTCGAGTGTGTAGTGCGAACCAGTAGTAGTGGTATTACGCCCAACTAAGTAATTCGAACGAGGGTAGATCGATATATTTTACGCCTATTATTTTTATTATTAATCGCCAGTATTTCAATGATTATGAGACTTGCGACAGTGTCGAAGCGAAATAGTTTTCTATCAACATAGTTATCTGCCATTGAAAGTCCAGTTAAAATAGGTCCCTAGATTAGCCGGAACTGACAGACAAACAAAGAAAAGTTTACTTTCATAATCATTTTGTGAAAAGCTATGGATTTGGAGTACCTATCGCTAGGTCCGTGAAGTAGAGCTGATGTATGTATAGGTATGTATGATGATAAATAAGATTACAGACAAATTCCACAGTTTTTATTACTTCTATACCATCCCGATGCAGAAAATGTATCAGCCCCATGAGCAGTGTCGGCTTCAGTCTCTAACCAATGATATCGCAGAAACTGTAGGATACGTGACCCGAATAACACATTTTTTGAAATCTCCTGCGATGTCATTGGTTATCGACAAACTCTTCCGAGAGAGAGACTCCTCCGTCTCAGTTGTGTGCGGCGAGAGGTCGCGGGGCGGTGTGCGGGGAGGGCTGCCCCTTGCGGCGGCGGCGCGAGGAGGGCGGCGTGCGCTCCTTGCTGTCCAGCTGACGTTGGAAAGCCTATACAAAACAAATAGGAACCGGGTCTTTTACGCGACTAAGATAAGGTAAGATAATATACGCGACCTGATTTCTTAAGTTTAAGAAGAAATCAGGAGACTGAACAAGTTTATTTTCCTTTTTGAAAGTTTTACACGTAGCCATTTTAATCATCACTCACTCTTTTCCCAACCCAATTGTAGTCGGATTAAAATTTAACTGCAAAGCGGCTGAACTTCTATATTTTCCGTGAAGTTATTGCCGTCTGACGTCTACAACCCCAAACCCATAGTTATAAAAGTACGCAATATGACCACCACAGCCCATTGGCGATATCGAAGATCGAAGAAGATTGGCGACCGAATACACGGAGTTTTTAGGGCACCAGTTACCCATATCGACTGCCATAGATATTCGTATGACAACCGGGACCTACATAGACGGTGACGTGACTTCCGCAGCGGTACCTATCAGTGTTTTAATAAATTGTCACCCATCCTAAGACCGATATAGCTAGTTTTTGCTTACCCTCAACCTAATTGATTACCACTTAGCAACAAGTGACGATTTAGTCATAGATGTTGACTGCACGTACCTACGTTCGTCTAAATTCCCGCACACTCACCTCATCGAGTCGAATGACGTCAACAGTCTCCAGTATTTTCTTCTCAAAACTCTTGATGTAAAGTCGCGCGTTAGTCACGTTGATCTCGAACGGTTTGCCTAACAACTTTAGTAGGGGTAACGAGTCGCAGTCTGATGATCTGTAATAATATGAAATTTTTACACAACGCTATCTAGTGTCATAAATAGAAACGGTGAGGCGTCAACTACGCAAATAAAGATTTGGTTTATTCAATAGGCATTGTACTGCACGTTTTTAGCGGAATTAGGGTTGACGGCACATTATACCTACTTAATACGGCAGCGGCACCGCTCCAACTAAAGAGTGAATTTGTATTCAAATTCGGGCTCGACTTGTCCTGCAAAAAAATGCAGCACAATGCCGAGTAAATCAAGCCTTTTTTTTTAATCCCGTGGCCCAAGGCATCGGCCGTCCGTTGCCGGGTCTGGTTACAAGCAGGTATTTCCAGTGGCGCCCGGCGTAAATCAAGCCTTAGGTATAGGTACTGTTTTCCTAAAGATGTTAAGATTTCACGACATGTCAATTTGGTACTTCTATTATACTCTTAGCTATAGCTAGAGTAGGTGACAATGATCTAGGGGCCATAGGTTCCCTAGTATTATACTTACAACGCCAGTGAGTGGATCTGCTGCAGAAGTGTGTCGAGCACATGAGAACTTCTCTCACACGTGTCCCTCGCGCTGGCGTTCATTTCTCGCTTCTCTTCCAACGCGGTCTTCAAAGTGTCGATGCTGTCCTGCTGTTTGTACATCTTGGCTTGATGCTTAGCGTTTTCTTCCTCTTTAGGGTAAAGAGGAGATATTTGTGTTGTTAAGTTATCAAGATGAGGATATAACGTACAATACACAAATGTCGTATTGGCTACTGGTTCTACAGCGCTGTCTTATTCAGAACCGGCACAGAATCGGTAAGAAACTCCAGAGTACCTACTTTAAATACTGTTATTTAAATACGCCAGTTTAGCACGGGATTAGATATTTAATTGGGTCCTTTGTTATTGATACGCTGGTTATGGAGTTCAGAACTTGGCTGCCATTTAGAGTTTTAGTATCTACCTACTAATGTACGGTTTTCAGGATCAAACGCTTGGTTAGGTACATCTGGCACAGAGGAATAGCCTTGCCATTTAAAGTGGTAAATTTGGTAGGTTCAGGTACTACCTAACCATTGTAATAGGATTTAGGTACCTAATCTTAATGGATTGAAGAATTGAAATGATTGTAGTCCGAAACAGAATCTAGAAAGTTACTTACCGATATTATCTTTCAACATTTTAACACTATCACTCAAGTTCTTCAATTCAGTATTGACTTCGTTGATGTAGTTAAAGAGCGCGTAGTTCTCCTCTTCACGCCGGGTGAACTCCTGGATCAACTTGTCCACGTCATCCTCGCCAGCGAACTCCTATCATAGACATAGAAGAATATACTTGTCCAGATCCATTCCATACCTACTAAGAAATGAGACCCTTCTACATTACGGCGATTTCCCTAGCGACTGTTATTTACGTAAAATTCGCAATGTAGTGTAGATAAAAGGTCTTTCGACACTGCGTCTAACATGGTGTAATTAATGTAGATAAAGAGTACCCTAACCGCTAACCCGTTTTTTTTTTAATTCCACGGCCCAAGGCCCCGTCCGCTCTAACGTCCGTTGCCGGGCGTCTCTATTTACAAGCAGACGGTATTTCCAGTGGCGCCCGGCGGACTTTGACCACCTCTGTGGTCTCTGCGGGGGTTTGGTCGGGATGATAATCCCGCGTCGTTGGGGCAGGGCTTTATCCCGCGTCAGTGAGTGAATCTGGTTGCGTGCTTAGGGAACTCGGCGGGGAGGGTACGCTCCCTCTCCCTCTCGGCCGCCTAACTGCTAACCCTTCACTAAGTCAATATTAAAGAACAGCTTGGTTGGAGACACCTAGATGTGCCTGCAGTTCCACTGCAAAGAAAATCTAAAGAGGGTACCTACAGCCACTACAAGTTGGCAGTCCGCTGAAAATTACTACGTAGGTTAGGTTAGAAGGTAGACAGTCTTGATAATGCCTCGTTTAGAGGCGAAACAATTGTCGACGTTTTGTTGTCCTTTTAATTCTGCGAAAAATTAATGCTATTATATAAATTTAAAAGGTTTTTTCTTAAAAACATTTTACTTACCATTGTTTTACTACGTAGGTGTTCGTAAGTTATTTTAACTATGGCTGCGGTGGACAGTAAGATGTCCATCAGGTATTCATTAAGCAATCCTGTTCATCTAGCAATTCCATTGCACACATAGTCGTACCAACTCGTATCAACTGTCTCTCGTTCAGTGTGTACCATGGCAAAATGGTCGTTTGTCTTTCAAGATATTCTAACAAATGACAGGTGCTAGATATTGCTCAAATCATGGTTTTGTCCCCACTTAATTGTCTTGCAAACCCTCGGACAACCAGTCTTCCCGAACAACGGCAATTTACGGAGATTCTGGCCTTCTTTCCCGAAATCTATTTAAATAATGATACTCTTACCCGTATAGCATCTAATATGTTGACATAGTTATTATAAGCCCTCATTTCTTCCTCCTGCAGCTCAAGTCTTTTGGCCTCGGCTTTAGCGTCTGCGGCCGTCAGCCTGACTGTCCCCTTTGTGCGGAGAAATTCTTCCAGTTTCATGCTGTGGTCTAACTGTCGTTGGAGTTCACGGACTTCCTGAAGAATATATTTTTTAAATTCAACAATTTATCAAACGAAATTCATGATCGTTCATTTGTTTCAAAGAGAACATCATAATAAGGGGCATATTGTTTGTAATGTACAAATGGATTCTATCTTATTTATTTCAAAGTATGCTTAATTTGAGACTAGATGGCGTTGTGTGAATTGTCCTAACATATTTATTTTTTATCCCAAGGTTGTCTATAAACAATCACTCAATCACTTCTTGCAAACAAAACTCACGTTAAAATCGGTCAAGCTGTTTCAGAGACTAGGGGAAACTAACAGAAAACAAATTAAAATTAACTTTTTAACAGTCAGACCGTTTGACATAGCGTCTATGTAACTATGTAATACATTAATAGCGCGGTTTTTTGGCAGACATGGTCTGTTCCATTTCTAATGTTCCCGGTTCCCGATCAATTCCCAGAGTTACCAACCAAACAATGTTTCCTATAATCCAGTGCCGCCTTGTCTTTAAGCGCGTCCAGCTTGGAGCACCACTCCTCGCGTTGGTCGTACGTCGTGATGGCTTGTTCTAGGAGCTCGATGATCATCGCCTTGCCATCCATAATCCGCTTAATTTGGGTCTTCCACAAGGTGTTGAAGAATTGGCTATTTGTAAGCAGTAATTACATTAAAGCATATACTAGTATTTATTGTTAGTAGTATAACTGTTAGCTTTTGCCTGCGGCTCCGCTCGTAGGTAACAGATTTTCATTGCTGCTCGGCTTGTAGCGCGTGATGTTACATAGCCTTCCTCGATAAATGGACCAATAGGAAACACAAAATTATTTTATCAATTCACACCAGTATTATAAGTCCTGAGATAAGCACTTTTAAGCAATCCAACTCTTCAGCTTTGTATTAATAATGGACAGCTTCGGTGGCGTAGTCGGTAGTGCACCCGCTTTCGACGCCGGAGCCTCGGGTTTGATTCCCGGTCGGGACAAACTTTGTGTGATGACATATACGTTTGTACCGAAGTCTGGATGTTTCCTATGTATAATATGTATGCATTTACAAAAAAATGTATATAAGTATTTATATCAGTTTATCTAGTACCTACTCATATCACAAGCTCTGCTTAGTTTGAGACTAGATGGCGTTGTGTGAATGGTCCTTGGTCCTAACATATTTATTTATACAGGCTGTTACGAAAGGGTTATAGCAACCCGAAGCCAGCCCCATCAGCTGGTCAACCATAACCTGTTTTTTGATGATTTTTTTTCTTCTTTGGCTAAAAGAAAAAAAAATCATCAAAAAATTTAAAAAGATATTTCAAATCAAAACAAACGTGTCCCAACGTTACGGCTTAACGTAGCTACAACTAGACAATGAGCGCGTGGTACGTATGTACAATGCCCTTGGCGGTGGCGCGGGCGTCGCGGCGGTGTGGGCGTCCTTAAAGGATTATTTTTGTTTACGTAAATAAAATTTTGACCAACACATAGTTATGTTTCCCCAGATCCTCGTCCGTAGTACGACAGGTGCACCACGTGCAAGTGATAGTAAAATCTCTGTCCCCAATTTTACCTGTTTACAGGAAAGGTTAATTTCTTGTGTAACAGTGCTAAATGCGGCTTCGACTCGACTGCGTACACAGTATTTTTAGGTATCAACGCTCACGGTACAACTCCCGGGCAGCGCTCAAATTGCCTTCTGATGCTCCTACATAATACACAACACAATCACTATCACACACAACTTGATACAACTCACAAATTAACACACTAAACAACTACGAGTATTTAGCTACCTCACTGCACAAAGCAAAGAATGCAACTGAACTGACCTGTGACCTTGCTGAATGATTGTAAATAAAATTCTAGGAAACTTCAAACGACGACCGACGAGCGCTTCGTGTTCGTGCGGCATCGCTTAATGCGAAACAGAGACAAAATGTTCCTACCAGGAGTGAGACGGAAGGCTTTTCACAGGCGCGCATTATTTGTACCTATTTGATGTCGATGGCCGAAGCAGCTGATTTTAGCTAGTGTTGTTTAAACAAGTGTGTATTTTATTCGGTAATAATGTTTTTTTTATGAACTTTATTTTTCTTCTCTGGCGGTCGCCACATATCGAAACGGGTTCTGGTCGACCAGCTGATGGGGCTGGCTTCGGGTTGATATAACCCTTACGTAACACCCGGTATATGTATAATAAATTTATTTATTGTATACTTGCGGACGTCTAAGGCTTCGGCCGTGACAAATTCTATAGGTAGGTAAGTACTAAAACCTTCCTCGACCACCACTCTATCCTTAGAAAAAACATAATGTAAAACAGTGCAGTAATTTTTGGGTTTATCGTGAACAGACAAATGCTGTTAAGGACTTTATTTTATAATATTTACCTGTGATAAGTAACAGTTTATTTTATAGTAAGTAGGTATAAAATAAGTAAACATATATGTACCTAAGTGTTGTGGTGTGCTTACCTACTTACGAGTTATGCCTATTTGAATTAAGTATATTTAAATGTACTTCGAAAGAACCTGAAAGACTCAGATATTAAGTAACATTATATATTTTTATCTGTGGTAATGTACTTTCGCATTTATATAATAAATTGAATAATTGCCTTATTAAATGTTAACACTACCAACGATTTTTTATGTAGATATCCAATAAATATTTACAGAAGGTTCTTGTTAAAAGTTTTACCTTAGTTGGATTCTTTATGTAAAATCGAAGATAGGATAAAATGTCGATCTTTTTGCCATGTATTGTGATATTTATTAATGCACGTTACTGAGAAATCAATGGGGGAAATCGATCGTACAGTGAAGCACAGAATTGACGCAGGTTGGATGAAATGGCGGCAGGTCAAAGCCACTATATGCGACCCCCAATTTCCTCCGAAATTTAAGGGGAAAATTTACAAGACTGTCGTCAGACCTGCCGTCCTGTATGGACTTTCATGTTTGGCCGTAAAAGCGATGGATGAAAGACAATTGCATGTAGCGGAAATGCGAATGTTAAGATAGATGTGTGGTGTGACAACAATGGATAGGTTAAGGAACGAGTATATTAGAGGAAGTTTGAAAGTTGCACCAGTGAATGAAAAATTGAGTAGCGAGCAGCTGTCATGGTATGGACATGTTATGAGAAGAGAGGAAAGTAATGTCGTTAGAAAGGTGCAAAGTATGAATGTAGAGGGTTTAAGGAGTAGAGATAGGCCAAAGAAAAGATGGATGGAATGTGTGAAAGAGGATATGACAAGGAGAGGAGTGAATGAAGAGATGACGTCTGACAGAGGTGTGTGGAGGAGAAAGACTTGTTGCCCCAAATAATTGGGATAACGGCAGGTAGATGACTGAGGAATCAATGCATTGCCAAAAGAAACGTAGAAATATAACTTTAACAAAACTGTCGCTAAATATGACAAATGAAGTTTTAGTAGGTAGGTACCGCCACTGGAAATACCTTCTGCGTGTGTACCAGAGACGCCCGACAACGGACATGGGAGCGGCCGCGGAATAAAAAAAAAGGTAGGTAGGTACACTTAATAATTGAGAGACTTCATATAGGTAGATTGTACGTATTAAAGCTTGCTGTACTTACCTATCTGGCGAAAAACAAAATTGATACCTACAGATTAAACAGTCCGGTAAAAACTTTCGGGGTTGGGATCATACAAGAAGGAAATCAAACCGCGGACATCAGAATCGCAGGTCCGTTTATGGAGTACTAATATTCAATTGTTGGTTGAATTTACTTCGAAGTTGTGGTTGTTTTTTGTTCGAGTAACTTAATACTTACTTATCTACAAATTAAATATTGTACAGTCCAATTCCTTATAACTTTTATTTTACAATTTTACAGTAACAATAAAACTGCAAAAAACTGTAAATACCTTAGTCCTAAATAGAAGATCTTAGATATTAAAATCTGTAAGAATCAGAGCATTACTTACTCGTACATTAAGAGCGACTTACTTTATCATCATGTCTCCAGACCTATGTCGTTACGCTTTCTAACTTAGCAATTTTGTTTAGCATTTAGCAGTACGTAGATAAAGGTACAAAGTATTGTCCTTTGCACCATATAACGTGGGACCACCAAAACTACATTGGAAAAATGTGAGAGTATACCTCTGACTATCCCCTCGGGGATATAGGCGGGATTATACTCGTATTATGTTTGTAACTCTTTAAGGGAATATTTTCCAGCGCGTCCCGGGTACGCTCTCGTAAAGATAACCCAAGGAAGACGGCGGACTTAACCCACCTGTGCAGTTTCAGATGTTGGTAGTATTACTGTACTATCAAATGAAAAGTTTACTTACCGATCTCGAAGCAGTCTATCAATTTCCAGTCTCAGTAAGTAGTTCTCACTGTTGACTGTATTGAACTTTTTCATGGCGGTCTCCAGTCGGTTCTTAAGCTGGCTGATCATCATCTGGTTACTCAGTGCGTTGACGGTGTCCTGGAAAATGAAGTAGATTATGTACTCACTCAAAATATACCACCATATATAGTATTTTGATACGTGGTGAAAGGCGAGTATAGAGTTCACCTCTCACTGCACCACGGGTGGATCGTGTGGTCCTTCTCAATCAGCCTATTATACAGGGTGGCTCATTCAGAGCGGTCAGTATGGGAAAGTCTGAGACTATAAGATATACGAAGATCTGTTCTTAGGAACCATGTCATCGCTTTTAATAACAAGAAAAACTGCATTCATACATTTTAAAAAAACTTGTACTCAGCTCGGGAATCGAACCCGGTCGTTCTGGAAAAAAAACCTAACACTATTTCTATTTAGATATTGATTGTGTAGGTCTTAAGCAGTAAATGTTTCTATGAAACATGATGTCCAAAATTAATAAAATGTATTGTTTTCACATACTTTAATTTATTTTAGTAGGTGTTCGAAGTGACCATCATTACAATATTCAACAAGTTCAGGCATGTAAACTTGTCTCTATGGTTGTTTGTACCTCTTTGTTGGTGTCGCAACTTGTTGCATACACCGCTTTATATATCATATGGCATTGGCATTGCATTAAACCATTCCGGAGGTTTTGTTATCTGCGATAATATTATCTATTAATGACTACAATTGCTTACTTCTATTAATCAAACACTAACAATCAATTGAAAAGCCCTCTACATACTTAAAATAAGTAGGTAGGTATACAGAGACGTGATAAACCTCATTTGAAAATGGAACGTATTCGTGTGACTGGCCGAATAGCAATAAAAAAAAGAAAAAAAACATTGGAGTGTCATTGTTTTGGCGGGAACTTAAAATTTTGCTTAGGTATTTTTTTTTTTTTTTTTTTTTTTTTTTTTTTTTTTTATAATTTGGTTCGCCAAATTGACGCCGCCCGCCTGGTGGTAAGTCGTGACGACGTCTAGCGATTGTGGGCCACTCTCACAGCACACATTACTATTGAGAGTGGCCCTCAACTTGACGACCTACTGATGTGCCTCTTCACGCTCCGCTTAAAGAACCCAGGATTATATGTGGGAGGAAACACGTGCACAGGCAGGGCGTTCCAGGCCACTATCGTTCGGCAGAGAAACGAACGTTTAAAACGTTCGGTTCTCGCGAAAATGCGATCCACTGTGTGGGGGTGGCATCTCTGCCCGGCACGAGTCGTTCGGGATCGGAAGGAAGAGGGTGGGATCAGATTGAAGAGCTCTTCAGAACACTCGCCGTGGTAAATACGGTAGAATGCGGCCAAGGAAGCTATTGTTCGGCGCTGAGCTAGCGGCTCAAGGCTTCCCGTTACCTCCGGACAACCAATAATACGGATAGCCCGTCGCTGCATAGCGTCGAGAGCGTCCAGCAGATACTTCGCGGAGCCGTCCCAGAGGTGAGAGCAGTATTCGACGCAGGGTCTAATCTGCGTCTTGTACAGCAGACACCTCTGGTCCGGTGTAAAGAATCTCTTTACCTTATTCAGTATTCCTAGTTTCCGCGAAGCTAGCCCTATACATCTTTCGATGTAGTTTTTATTATTGAGCTCTCGACGAACGTCTATGCCAAGGATATCAAGGTTGTCCTTCATTGGTAATAATGCATTCTGAAGAGAGGGTAGGGGAAGGAAAGGGGATTTCTTCGCAGTAAATGCACACGCCTGTGTTTTGCGGGCATTGAACTCGACCAGGTTCTCGGTACCCCATTGAGAGATACTGTCGAGGTTACGGTCGAGATCAGCCACGAGTCGTCGTCTCTCCTCCTCAATCTCAGATCGCCCCGCCGTCGGACGAACCGAGTAACTCCCGTGCAGTGTGCTGTCATCTGCATAGCAATGAATGTTCCCGAGGGATAGCATATCATTGATATGCAGAAGAAAGAGAGTTGGTGATAGTACGGACCCCTGCGGTACCCCGGCATTCACTTGCAAGAAGCGAGAAGCCTGGCCATCGCAGAGGACCCGCACTCGGCGCTCGTTTAAAAAGCTGGCAATCCAGCTGCACAGTTGAGGAGGTAGACCATATGCCGGAAGCTTGGAAAGGAGCGAAGCATGCCAGACCCTATCGAAGGCTTTGGCGATGTCCAGGCTAATAGCCAAGGACTCGCCGTACCTTTCCATAGCCCCACCCCAGACATGCGTTACGAATGCCAGAAGATCACCCGTTGATCGCTTTGGCCTGAAGCCGTATTGTCGATCATTGATTAGCGAGTGATCCTCTAGGAATTGCATGAGCTGCTTATTTATAAGGAGCTCAAGCACCTTGCAAATGACTGAGGTGACAGCTATGGGTCGATAGTTGCCTGGATCAGACCGATCCCCTTTCTTGGGGATCGGTTGTACGTTCGCCTCCTTCCAGACCTCCGGCACGAGCCCTGAAGAGTATGACAGGCGGTACAGACGCGTTAATACTGGAGACAACTCAGCTGCACATTTTCGTAGCACCACCGCCGGAATGCCGTCAGGGCCACTGGCTTTCCGCGTGTCGAGTGACCGCAGCACTGCCCGTACATCACATTGCCTGATAACAATATCAGGCATTGTGTGGCCACAGTTGGCGATGGCGGGGGGCTGCAGGCCACGGTCGTCGACCCGGGAATTAGCCGCAAAGAGGTCTGCGAGCATATCCGCTTTCTCTTGGGCTTCGTGAGCCAGTGTTCCATCTGGGTAACGCAGCGGTGGCAGCGAGGGCTGACAAAAGTTAGATTGCACGGCTTTGGCTAGTTGCCAGAATCCACGGCTGCCCGTGGGATGGGAAGTGAGCTCCTGACCTATCCGCGCGACGCGCTGGGCATCCGCTCTCTTAAAGGCCCTCTTACTCGACTTTGTGGCCCGGTTGTACGCTGCTTTGAGGTGGCCCACGTTTGGGTCGCGCACAGCCCGGGCCCTGATCCAGGCGCGATATGCCGACTGTTTTTGTCGAACAGCTTTGGCACAATCTCGCCCGAACCAGGGACGGGCTCTGCGGATACTGGCGACATCAGTGAAAGGGATGTAATAATCCATCCCTAAACTGATCTCGCCAGCAATAGCAGAAGCACTATCCGAAGGAGCCTTTCCTACAAAGCAGCGCTGGCTCCAGGGGACGGACGCAAAATAATCGCGTAGACCGTCCCAATCCGCTGACGAGTAGTGCCATAGTCGTCGTGACGTTTGCACAGGACGTGCAGGAGGTGACACCTTCATGCCAGCGTGAACAACACAGTGGTCGGAACTACCCAGTGGGGCTCCTACCGAAACACTGTACTGGGCTGGGCGACTCGTCAGCAGTAGATCCAGCAGAGCGGGCGCGTGATCTGACCTGTCTGGTATCCGGGTGATCCCGCATACCATCTGGGTCAGACCGTGGGAGAGAGCGAACGCATGGGCGGCTCTACCCGCATGATCAGTCTTGAGGGACCCCAGCCATTCAATGTGATGGCCATTGAAGTCCCCCAGAAACACTAGGTCAGCGTTCGGGAACCGCACCTGCGCTTCATCAGCCGTCTCGCTGAGGTACTGGAAGAGCTTTGTTGTCTCAGAATCCCCTGTGTGGGATCGGTAGACGCACACGTAGATCTGGCTCATAGAGCCATGGTCTACGTGCAGCCAAAGGACGGAATTGGAGGGGTTCTCTAGGCAGCGCAACCGGCGGCAGCAAACATCCGCCCTAACGAACACGCACACCCCGGCTTTGTCTCGAAATTGTTCCTCGATGACATAGCCGGGGTAACACAGGTAAGACGTGTCGTCAGGGCGGCGTATTTGTGTCTCCGTGAGGAACATCACAGCGGGCCGTGCCGTCTCAAGGTGGTGGTGGACGGTATCGAGGTTCGCATGGAGTCCACGGACGTTAGTGAACTCCACCTCGAAATGTGAAGTTGTGGGGTTTCCTAGGGCCGCTGTGTAACGTTTATTTCTTTTTTGTTGCACTGCCATTGTAGATTTTGAAGAAGAAGCGTGAAGACAGGGCGACATTTGGTGCAGCAGTAAGTGACAAAGCGCAGGGGCTAGCTTTGTCTAGAACCGTGTGGTTAGGTCGGAGCCGACCCGCCGGACGGAAGGGCTCCCAAACCCCCCTGATGCAAGGCCGCCGCTACCCCACACCGGTTACCACCCGGAGCGGCGATCCCACATCAGGATTATGCGCAACATGTGGGGCAGCCTCCTGGGGTGGTTGGCCCCAGGCGGGCCCCATGACTGTGTTGCGGGCGGCCGCGGCAACGCCGTTGCTAAGGGTCTCCCTGGCTGGCGAATCGACCCACACCACCCACACTAGACTCCGTTTCGCCCCCACTGGTCCCATGCCTGCTGCACCATACATCGCCCCGGGCCCGGCGGTGCAGCTGCTGAACCCCTAACGCAACCCAGCCTGGGCTGGGTTACTTGGGGGGCTTTAGCACAGCTGCACGGTGGTACCCCCCCGGACCAACACTGTTGTACCACCTGGTACCCACGTAGGGGCCGAAGCCACTCCATAGGTACCGTAAATTAACGAGCCTCGTCCGTTTATCAGCAGGTGCGCCACTAGCAGGTGAGGTCGCTGGGGCCCTATAGATGTTGGTAGAGCCCCTTTGCACCCAAAATTTTTGTGTGTAGCGCTGTGTGGTTAGGAAAATGCCTTTTACAAACACTGAGCGGTTGGATTTATTGGAAGCTTACTTTAAAAATGACAGAAATAGCTTCCGTGCACTACATTGGTACCATATTAAATATCCGACACGTATTTTACCTACTCGTAAGATATTCAATAAAATTGTTCACAATTTGAAGACCCATGGAAGTTTTAAAAAGCAAAAAATAACAAAACCAAAAAAATGCGATGTAAACATGGAAATGAACATTTTAACCTATTTTGAAGCTCCACCAGATGCCTCAACCCGGGGTGCATGGGTCAGATCCTCCACGCGGTGCACCCCGGGCAACGGCAGTGGCTGCAACTCTGCGGCAACATACCGTAGAGTTGTAGCTACTACGGCTAATTCTGGCCAAGGTGGGGGTCTTGTCTCCTCAGAAAATGAGGAGCACAGACCCACCACGGTGGGGGCCTTTCGAGGCCCAGGTCTCTCCGCCGACACTCTGCAGAGCAGAGTGCTGCTGTGCGGAGAAACCACCTGGGCGACGGGTCCGACATCACTGAGATCATCAGCGGTGTCGGACACGGTATCGTAGAGACCACCGTTCAGCCGAACCCCGCCTGGCAGCAGGCGGGAAGCCGGTTCTTCGGAATCGCGAGGAAGAAAACCTCGTTAAAAAATCACCAGCGGGGCGGGCGGAACGGTCTTGTGAAGACCCCCGCCCGGCCCAGCCGTAATCCTGAATTGACAGGACCGGTGGCCCCACGGGGCCGCGAGGATGAACACCTCTATAAAAAATTAACCCAATCCCAAGCTCTGACACCCGGTGAGGGGATGAATCGTGCAGGGGAGCTGTCACGCCTAGGGTGTCACCCTCGTCGACGGACGCTAAACGAAAAAACAAAATGGCTTTGCAAAGTACGGATGCGAAAACTACCCAACGGGGAACTGGAGGTGAGGAATCCCTCCACGAACACCCGGCTGTGACTGATGCGGGGCTCAGGCCCGGCACCAGTCACAGCGACCCCCAACAGGTATTTGGGAGGGGTCAACAAAGCCCGATAGGCCAGGGGGTGTGCCTCAAAACCACCCCCAAAACCGACGCGGAGGTCGCGTCGACCGCTGCTGGGACGGACGTCGTTCCCAGCTGCAAGGAGACGCAGGGTTCCTCTTTCTGGAAGACGCCCGGAAAGAGGACCCTGGAGAAGAAGACGCCGAAGGCGGGCCCGTCCCGCGACCGGAGCACTAGTGCTTCCGGGCGGACCCGATCTAGCGAGACCAGCTCCGAAGAGGGGGTGCCGCCAAAATTTATGGCGGTCACCCCGTCCGGTACATACCGGAAGACGCGGGTGAGAGGGTTGCCAAAGCCCCCCGAGCCCCCCCCAACGGTGCCGTTCTTGCCTAGTGGCAGGGACAAGGAGGTGCCAGCCGCGCGGGAGCTCATGCTGGCTCTTACCCGGATTGCGGAAGCCATGAAGGGTGGCACTAAGAACATGCCGGGTAAGAGGCAGATAGTGAAGACGGCCGTGACTCACGCAACGTCTTCACTTGATGAGCTCCTAGCGCGGAGCGTCCCCGTGGAGGAGCAAAAGCTTCGGGGTCAGGTGGCCAGTCTGGAGGCGGAACTTGCCGCGTCCCGGCAACAGATGGAGGCCCTGCGACAGGAGGTCGCGAACCTGACCAAGCTGGTCAAGGGGCCTCCCGGGACCCAGACTGGGCATCCCATGCCGCCTTCCCCGGCGTCTACTAGGACGGCAGCTGAGACCACCTCCAACGCGGCGCCTGGATCGCCACCACGGCCTGCGATTGCTCGGTCGCCGCCACTCTTACCGACTCTTACCGAGGTCATGGCGGCGATCGAAAGGCGCCTCGGCGTCCTTGAGGAACGGGCGTACCGCCCTGCGCTGACGCAGCCCGCGTTATCGTACGCGGCTGTTGCCGGCGCCGGCGTTGCGCCCCGCCCTAGAGGCAGGCCTCCTAGCCGCCCCCCCCCTGTCCCCATCCACTGTCCCAGCGCGGCGGACGCCGGCCGAGGCTGCGGCTATCTCGCGGAAGGCCAAGGGGAAGGGCAAAAGGAGTGCCACCCCCGCTGCCCCCAGGGCCGCTCCCGCTGTTGCTCCCGCTGCTTCTTTACATCCCTCCAGGCGGGAGGGATGGGAAGTAGTGGGTGCTAAAAAACAGCGTAGGAAGAAGAACAAGAAAGCGGCCAAAGCCGTCGCGGCGAAGGCGCCGAAGAGGCCCCGTCCCCCTCGCTCCACCGCTGTCGTCCTGACGGTGACGACAGTGGGCGCGGAGAAGGGTGTGGGGTACGCCGACGTCCTGAGGACTGTAAAGGCCTCAGTCGACCTGAAGGCCCTCGACATTCAGGGGGGGCTCCGGTGCAAGAACACTCGCACCGGCGCTCGCCTCCTCGAAGTCTCCGGCGCCTCCAGCGGCCCTAAAGCCGATGCCCTAGCGGCTAAGCTGCGGGAAGCCCTGGACGCAGAAGCCGTCCGCGTCACCAGGCCTACCAAATGCGCCGCATTGCGCATCTCAGGTTTGGATGACGCGGCCACGACGGAGGAGGCTATTTCCGCCGTCGTGGAGGCGGGCGGCTGTCCCCATGACCAGATCAGGGCTGGAGAGATCACCTTCAGCCCCACTGGTCATGGCACGACAGTCGTCCAGTGCCCCGTCGCGGCGGCTCTCAAAATAGCGGACGGACGAAGCCTCCTTGTAGGGGGCTTCTCAAAGGCGCAGGTGCACCTCCTGCGTGCCCGGGAAACGAGATGTTTCCGTTGTATGGTGGTAGGGCACGTGGGAGTGCAGTGCACAGCGGAAGACACCGTGGGCGACCGGTGCTTCCGCTGCAGCCGGCCCGGCCATAAGGCCAATGGCTGCGAGGCCCCGCCTCGCTGTTATAGATGTGATCGGCAGCCGTACCTGCGCTGCCTCGAGGCCAAAGCCTCGTCCGTCCGCTGGTGGCAGCGGGGGAGCCGCTTCTACGCGGCCAAGTTCGCGGCGGGATGCTGACATGGACGTCCATTAATGTACGCCCATGTCTGCATCCTGCAGGTAAACCTGAACCACTGCTGCGCTGCTCAGGATCTTCTGTACCAGAGCATCGCGCAGTGGTCCATTAACTTGGCCGTGGTCGCCGAGCCGTACTACGTCCACCCGGGGAGCCCGGTGGACCAGGACGGCTCGGCCTGTTGTATATTTGGGGGTTCCGCCGCGGACACCTCACGCCTTGCATTCATTGCAAGCGGCCGGGCGTGTGTTGCGGCGGAATACGAAGGGTTTGCGGTCGTGTCCGCCTACATCTCGCCGACTCTGGACGAGCCTCAGTTTGAGATATGGCTCACTGAGCTCGACGTCGTCTTCGCTGCGTGCCGTCCTCGCCCTGTCCTGCTCCTGGGAGACTTCAACGCCTGGAGTGTGGCGTGGGGCTCCCGGGAAACTAGGGACAAGGGGAGGCTTCTTGAGGACTGGACCAGAACGCGTGGTCTGGTAGTCCTCAACCGGGGGAATGTCGCCACCTTTTGGCGGCGGGGGACGGAGTCGATCGTGGACGTTTCTTTCGCGACCCCTGCCCTCGCCGACCGTATTTCAGACTGGCGCGTGGAGGAGGGTGTGGACGTTTAGACCGGGAGGCTCTCCTGGAGGCGGCAATCGTGCAGGCCTGGATTCCAGCGCCGGACAGGCCTGCCGATGTGGAAGCCGAAGCGGAGTGGTTCAGAAGAGCCATGTCGCAAATCTGTGATGCGGCGATGCCTAGGGTTACACCCAGACCGGCAAGGAAGCAGGTGTACTGGTGGTCGCCGGAGATTGCCCAGCTGCGCGCAGCATGCATCTCCGCCCGCCGCCAGTACACCAGGTTTCGCCGGAGGCATCGCCGCCCAGACGACGCGGCAGCCCGAGAGGCGGAGCTTTATCAGGCATACAGGGAGGCCAAAGGTATTCTCCAGGAGACGATAAAGCGGGCCAAGACGGCGGCCCGCGAGGAGCTCCTGGAGACCCTTCAGCAGAACCCATGGGGGCGCCCTTACCTACAGGTCAGAGAGAAACTCCGACCCAGGGCGCCCCCACTGACCCAGAGTCTCCAGCCGCAGCAGCTGGAGCGGGTCATGGACTCCCTGTTTCACACGAGCGCGGAGGAGCACGTCCCTCCGCGCATGGCTCCGTCTCTGCCCGACGCGGATAGCACCCGCGAAGACGACGTACCCGAAGTCAGGGTGGGGGAGCTAGGTGCGGCAGTACTCCGGCTTAAACGCCGGAAAATCACTGCCCCCGGACCCGACGGCATTCCTGGCCGTGCGTGGGTCCTGGCTCTCGAAGAACTCGGGCCTCGACTGATGGGGCTCTTTAGCGCAAGCCTCGAAAGGGGCCAGTTTCCCAAGGTGTGGAGGACGGGGAAACTGGTCCTGATCCGTAAGGCGGGGCGGCCGGTGGACTCACCGTCCGGATATCGGCCGATCGTGTTGCTCGACGAGGTGTGTAAGCTCTTTGAGCGAATTATCGCGGAACGCCTCGTCGAGCATCTCACGAGTGTGGGGCCAGACCTGGCGGATAACCAGTTTGGTTTCCGTCGGGGACGCTCCACCGTGAGCGCGATCATGCGCGTGAGGAGCCTGACGGAGGAAGCAGTCTCACAGGGCAAGGTGGTGGTGGCGGTGTCTCTTGACATCGCCAACGCTTTCAACACCTTGCCATGGAGCTGCGTTAGGGAGGCGCTCGTGTATCACGGAACGCCTCTCTACCTCCGTCGTATTGTCGGGGCCTATCTCTCGGAGAGGGCCATAGCTTTCCCCAGCTGGCTCGGGCCAGCTCGGCGAGATGTGTCGTGCGGTGTTCCACAGGGGTCGGTCCTGGGGCCGCTTCTGTGGAACATCGGCTACGACTGGGTGCTGCGGGGTGCGTTGCCTGAGGGCGTCGGCGTAACGTGCTACGCCGACGATACCCTCGTCACGGCGCGGGGTGCAACGTACCAGGAGGCAGCACTCAAGGTCACGACGGGTGTTGCTCAAGTCGTGGGTCGGATACGGCGGCTGGGACTAGAGGTGGCCTTGCACAAGTCCGAGGTTCTGTGCTTTCACAGACCTCGGAACGGTCCACCTGAAGGTTCCAGCATTAATGTGGGAGGCGTTAGCATCGGCATCAAGCCCTCGATGAAGTACCTAGGGATCGTACTTGATAGCCGATGGAACTTCGGACCACATTTCCGAAGTTTGGTCCCTAAAGTGACGGGGGCATCAGTCGCGCTTTTTTTTTGTTTTTGTTTTTTTTTTTATCTTTGAAATTTTCAGAAAATTATTTAGATTCGTCAGAAGTTGGTGTGACTCTACCGAGGGTTCCAAAATGCAACGAGACTGAGAAGAGCCCTCAAGAAACTCAGCTCGGCTTTTTTCAAAATATTTCATCTTAAATCTAATACAGAGTTATTTAGAAATGAGCAATTCGTTACGTTGTTACAACCAGGCCGCCTTGTCATCTAAGAAATCATTAATACTATAATAAGCTTTATGGCACAATTTACTTTTTATTAGTTTTTTAAATTTATTGACAGATAAATTTGCTATTTCGGTTGGCAATGTATTGTACATTCGAATAAAGTTCCCCGCAAAAGAATTACTCACTTTATGAAGCCTAAATTTAGGAACAGCCAGTTTATCCTTATTTCTTAAGTTTAGATTATGATTATCACTATTTTTCACAAATTTACTTTTGTTCTTGTGGGTATACAATAAAATTTCATAAATATACTGTGAATACACTGTAAGGATGTTAATATGCTTAAACTTAACTCTTAATGACTCCCGAGACCCCATTCCATAGATAGTCCGGATAGCCCTCTTCTGCAACACAAAGATGCATTCAATATCGGCAGCGTTACCCCACAGTAGTATGCCATATGTCATGATACTGTGGAAGTAGCTGAAGTAGACAAGACGCGCCGTTTTAATGTCTGTAAGTTGTCGGATCTTTTTGACAGCATAGGCTGCTGAACTAAGCCTGGCCGAAATTTTCCCGATATGAGGCCCCCATTGCAATTTGGAGTCTAACGTTATGCCCAGAAAGACAGTGTCATCGACCAATTCTATTATATCATCCCTAACCTTAACACTGGTTTTAACAAGTCTTACATTAGGTAAGGTGAATCTTACACATTTAGTTTTATTTTCATTTAATAATAAATTATTAGCACAAAACCAGTGGACTATCCTAGAGAGGGTAATGTTTACATCGTCAAGTTCGCGCTGTCTTTCGCGACTCATGCCCAACCTAAAGGGACCCAACGCCTCCTGCAGGAGACTGTACCTGGGGATCGTGCGGAGTATGGCCCTATACGGGGCTCCCGTATGGGCGGCGCGGTTGACGGCCAACAACTCAACGCTCCTTAATAGACCGTTGAGGACCTTGGCCGTCAAAACAATAAGAGGGTACCGCACGATCTCCGGAGAGGCTGCATGTCTCCTAGCCGGTACCCCTCCATGGGACCTGGAAGCGAGAGTCCTTGCGTCATTGTTCCAATGGCGCAAGGAGGCGCTGGAGCGGGACCACAGGCCTACGTCTCGAGAAATCGAGGAACGGCGGTCCCAACTTCACCAGGATCTCATGGAGTCATGGAGGGTGCGACTTGAGCAACCCAGATGGGGTAGCACCATCATCGCGGCGGTGAGACCGATCATGGACGATTGGCTGCAGAGGCAGCATGGTGACCTCACGTATCGTGCGACGCAGATCGTTACCGGGCATGGATGCTTCGGTAGCTATCTGTTTCGCATCCATCGTGAGGTCACACCCCGGTGTCAACATTGCGAGGTTTCCGGCGACGACACCGCACTCCACACGTTGGTGGAGTGCTCAGCGTGGGCGAGTCAGCGCCGGGACTTCGTAGTGGGTCTGGGCGTGGATATCCTCTCGCTGGAAACCATGCTCCAAGCCATGGTCTCCAGCGCGAGTAGGTGGAACGCGGCCGTGTCCTTCTGCGAGCAAGTCATGCTCGCGAAGGAGGCGGCCGAGAGGGAGAGGGAGCGTACCCTTCCCGCCGAGTTCCGTAGTCAGCGGCGAGGGCGCCGCAGACTCATCTACGCCCAAGACCATCGACCTCCATGATCGGGGCCTGAGGACGGCGGGATCGCCACCCACCGTCCTTACAGAAGCAGGCTAGAAGGGTTGCGTGCTGCGGGGCGTCTGCCCCATAGCACGCAACCAGATTCACTCACTGACGCGGGACAAAACCCTACCCCAACGACGCGGGATTCTCATCCCGACCTAACCCCCGCAGAGACCACAGGGGTGGTCAAAGTCCGCCGGGCGCCACTGGAAATACGTTATGCTTGTAACCAGAGACGCCCGGCAACGGACGTTAGAGTGGCCGCGGCCCTAGGCCGCGGAATTAAAAAAAAAAAAAAAAAAAAGATGCCTCAACCCGTGATGCAAGTCGTGATATTCCTGAAATTTCACGTTCGACTATTCAACGAACCCTAAAGAAATACAAATACAAGTGCTACAAGAATGGACATTGGATGCAGGCCTTACATGCAGGTGATGATATTAGACGAATTGAATTTTGCAATTGGATAAAAGAACAAATGGGTCTAGACAGACATTTTTTAAAGTGCGTAATATTTTCTGATGAATCGCAATTTTCCAACAACGGAATGTATGTATCGTAAAAATCATCAGTATTGGAGTCGAGAAAATCCCTTAAGAATGCACGAAGGACGCCGTCAAGTTAGATTCTCATTTAACTGCTGGGTCGGCCTACTTTATAATAAGGTACTCATGTTTAAAATTTATGATGGACATTTGGATAGATTCAAGTACCTTGCAATCTTAGAAGATCTTTTAGAGGCCCTAGGAGAAATGTCAGCAGAAGTAAGAGAACAACTTTATTTTCAACAGGATGGAGCACCGGCTCACAATAGTCGCATAGCTAGAGACTTTTTAACTGAGCACTTTTCCCAGAAATGGATTGGTACGAACGGCCCTATCAAATGACCCGCGAGGTCGCCCGATTTAACGCCTCTAGACTATTTCTTGTGGGGTTATGTTAAGGATGAAGTGTACAAAAAAAGCTATGACACCGTTGAAGACCTAAAAGCAGCCATAGAGTCAATTTTAACGCAAATTCACCACATGAAGATACAAAATGCAATAGTAAGATCGTTACCTAAACGTGTTGAATATTGTATTGAAAAAAACGGTGGTCACTTCGAACACCTTCTAAAATAAATTAAAGTATGTGAAAACAACGCCTTTTATTCATTTTAGACATCATGTTTCATAGAAACATTTACTGCTTAAGACCTACACAATCAATATCTAAATAGAAATAGTGTTAGGTTTTTTTTCCAAAACGACCGGGTTCGATTCCCGAGCTGAGTACAAGTTTTTTTAAAATGTATGAATGCAGTTTTTCTTGTTATTAAAATCGATGACATGGTTCCTAAGAACAGATCTTCGTATATCTTATAGTCTCAGACTTTCCCATACTGACCGCTCTGAATGAGCCACCCTGTATATTATGAAAGTTGGGGCTGGACTACCAACTAAACCGATGTTTCTTCCTCATCGAACCATAGGATAGGCCGGTAGTATACACACTGCGACGCGACACGTGTTTTGGAAGCAGAGTAAGAAGAGAATATACATTAGAAACAATTAAGAAAAGGAAAGGTTCATATTTTAGACACATTTACCGTAACAATAAAATAATATCAGATTTTGAGAAGAATACTGGAGGGAAATTGGATGGCCAAAGAAGTAGACGAAAAAGGAAGCTATCCTGGATGTATAATATCAAAAGCTGGACAAATATTAACGACGCTGTCAACCTATAAGCAGGATGGCGGCAGGATAGGAATAAGTTCCGAGAGATGGTCGCTGACATCCGATGAGGACAGGCACAGGAAGAAGAAGAGAAAAGCATAGTAGGCCCAAGGTTTCGGGCACTTTGGATAATATGACAACGCCTCGTCCTTCTTTCACCAGGTGCACAGTGTGCAGGGGAGGATGACTTGTGCCACGTTGACCTTAACATGAAAAGGAACTTACCGTATCAAACCCAGTACCCTTGGACCTCAGATTCTTAATCTCCTTCTGCACTTGCTTCAATAAGAAGTCCAACTCCTTGATATTACCTCTGTGCTCCTTCACTTCTGTGGCGTACTTCTCATGGTCTTTCAGAAGACATAACATCTTTTCTCGCGTGTTGGTGTTCTTTAGAAGATTGGTGGTGCTTTTTGTGAACTGGTAGAAGAAGAACATACCATTTAAAGCGTATTTACGTCAAATCTACTTAATCTAAGTTTACCACCGCTTCCTAGGCGCTAGAGGTACAGATGCAATGCCACGAACTCCACTGCGGACTTTTTTCCAAGGCGTTAAACAGTGGGTCGGATACGGCGGCTGGGACTGGAGGTTGCGTGCTGCGGGGCTTTTGCCCCATAGCACGCAACCAGATTCACTCACTGACGCGGGATAAAACCCTACCCCAACGACGCGGGCAGAATAGAATAGCCCCAACCCATATCCTCCCGTGGATGTCGTACGAGGCGACTAAGGGAGTGTGTGGAAAGTACTGACCCCCTGTAACTTTTCCACACACAAAAGCGGATGTCCCACCTAACCCAACCTAATCAACTAAACCTAAACAACGACCTCTGTCCTTGCACCAGCACAATCTCGCAAACCTTTAACCTAACCAAGCAACTCCTTACTACTCATCATGACCCCACGAACTTCCCACCAACATAATCTCGCAAACCCTCAACCACCTTATTTATAACTGCCCCAGATACACTTAACTCACTCCTCCACCACATCACCTATATCGTAAATCAACTAAAACACTCTAACGGCACATAACATCTAAACACTTCACTAACTAAACAATCAACTTGCAAACGGTTCCAGGAGAAGGCGTATACCATAAGCGCCACTCCTGAAACTAAAACCCAATCGCCCGGGCCTGGGTGGAGAGGTCACATGGCGTACCGACGTACCACCTCACACAACTCCTCACAGGTCACGGTGTGTTCGCTAAATACCTGTGCAGGATTGTTGGGGTGGAGCCGGACGTCGTGTGTCGTCACTGCCCGGCCGGTGTCGTCGACACAGCGGCCCATACCCTTGCCGAGTGCACGGCATGGGACGGGCCGCGTTCTGCCCTCACGGGCATCGTTGGTGTGAATTTGTCGCTGCCGGCCGTGGTACAAGCCATGGCCGGCAGCCAGCAGTGTTGGGCCCCGTCGCCTCGTTCGCCAGCCAGGTGATGGCGGCCAAGAGAGAGGAACTGCGGGTAAGGGAACGGGCGGGTCGCACGCTTCCTCCCCGCCGTCCGGTCCGAGGGCGCCGCCTAGCGGCTTTCATGCGCGCCCCCGACTAGTGTTTTTTGACCGTGGGCGGAAGGTCGGGGGACCTCCGCCCACCGATGGTCACCCGTGGCGACGGGCACCCTCCTCGTGTTCCGGACGGTGCCCACTTACGCATGCCCGCACCGGCCGTTCTCTACCCTCTCTGCTTTCAGAGAGGTGCTCGAGAACGGTGGAGGTGCGGGCTAGATTCTTCAGCTCCTTAGGGAGCTCCGGGGGGGTCACTTAATTGGCTCCTCCGAGGCGAGCCCCGACTTCACGGGGCGCCCCTTGCCGGCTCGCAGTGATTTAACCTCTGGCCTACCCTGCGAGCCGGTTTAAGGTGAGACGGAACACCGCGGTGGTTTAGTGGGTATTACGGTCCGATCCCAGACCGTCGAGTCCCACACACCGCCCTGCTGCCCCCGCAGCGGGGTGACGGTGCCTAAATGCATTCCGCGCGTCAACAAAAAAAAAAAAAAAAAAAAAACCTAACCCCGCCGTGTGGTGGCCGGCAGAATAGAATAGCCCCAACCCATATCCTCCCGTGGATGTCGTACGAGGCGACTAAGGGAGTGTGTGGAAAGTACTGACCCCCTGTAACTTTTCCACACACAAAAGCGGATGTCCCACCTAACCCAACCTAATCAACTAAACCTAAACAACGACCTCTGTCCTTGCACCAGCACAATCTCGCAAACCTTTAACCTAACCAAGCAACTCCTTCCTACTCATCATGACCCCACGAACTTCCCACCAACATAATCTCGCAAACCCTCAACCACCTTATTTATAACTGCCCCAGATACACTTAACTCACTCCTCCACCACATCACCTATATCGTAAATCAACTAAAACACTCTAACGGCACATAACATCTAAACACTTCACTAACTAAACAATCAACTTGCAAACGGTTCCAGGAGAAGGCGTATACCATAAGCGCCACTCCTGAAACTAAAACCCAATTGACTCATTAAAAAAAAAAAAAAAAAAAAAAAACCCCCGCAGAGACCGACAGAGGTGGTCAAAGTCCGCCGGGCGCCACTGGAAATACGTTCTGCTTGTAACCAGAGACGCCCAGCAACGGACGTTAGAGTGGCCGCGGCCTTAGGCCGCGGAATTAAAAAAAAAAGACGTTAAACAGTAAATAGTTCCTAAGACTAATCCCGTTTGAAAAAGAATTCAATTAAAGTTAGGCTAAGTAAGATACCTTTAGTTCCATCATAATCTTGTCAAGGTCGCTATTGAGAGTGCTGATGACGTTCTTCTGCATCCTGAGGGTTGGTTGGACGCTGGTCATCACCGACATTCGGTCTAGCTCCATCACTCTGAACTGGAAACAATAAAATATGTAGGTACATCGTTTCCCCCTCGTGGATGTGTAATGCCCACACTTTGCCAGTAATTTTGTTGATCCTACGTCATAGGTGGCAATCCTATTGCCGTTACGAGGCACTTTAGAAAACTTTACTTTATCTTTATATATATACCTATATATATAGCCAGGACAGATATTACACAACACTAAATATAATCACTGCAGTGAATGACCCACAGAATAACAAATAAGATACTTAATATTAAAACAATGGTAAATATGATGTTTAATTTTTTAAATCCTACTAATATTATAAACGCGAAAGTTTGTGAGTATGTAAGTATGTAAGTATGTAAGTATGTATGTATGTATGGATGGATGTTTGTTACTCTTTCACATAAAAACTACTGAATGGATTTTAATGAAACTTTACAATAATATAGCTTATACATCAGAATAACACATAGGCTACAATTTATAGATATTGTGTGAATTGTTCAAAATATGACGCGGCGCGACGGGAACGGGAAAAAATCCAAATTACCACGCGGATGAAGTCGCGGGCGACCACTAGTAATAGCATAATTTCGCTCAAAAGAAGACATTACAAACGTCGACATAGACTGTCTCTTTGAGACATGAGAATCTCTTGAGAATGCTTCGTGAAGAGGTGAAACATAGATATGTCAACGTTTGTAATATCTTCTTTTAAGCGAAATGATGCTATTATTAAAAAAAAAAAATTTAACATCATATTTACCGTTGTTTTATCACGGACTTTCGCCAGGTAACGCCTGACTCCATTCAGTATACTTAATATTTTTTTTATATTTTTAATATGTAAGTAATATCATTGAACGTGATTATATGATTCAGCTATTGCCGGGGATCCCTGGTACGCCAGATATAAGAATACTATACTAGCAGTGGCCCTAGTAAGGGTCACCCCAGTATCTGTCAGGAGTTTAGTTGGGTGTTATGCTGGACTTTCGGAGACTGGCCTGCTTCTGTAAGGAAGGTGGGTTGCTAGCCCGCCGTCCTCCAGCCCCGACCATGGAGGTCAGACGTCTTGTACGTTATGATGAATATACCTAGTATAAAAGTAAAACAATTTAGGTACCTACCTGTCTTTGTAGCTTAAACAGTTCATCTTCAGCTATTTTTTCCATTTCCATATCATCACTTGGAATCGCCATCTTTAAATAATTTGGTGAAAAAACCAATTTATTTGCAAAATCTTCTGGTTAATGTTTTTACTTTGTGTTTTAGACCTGTTTTTATTTATTCTTCAGTGGTGTTAGATCGATATGGTCGCCATGATACCAGTTTCCGCCAATACATACCTACGTAATAATACCCTGACCCTTGCCCGACTGACACAGAATTAGGTTAATGTTTTTTTAACGCTTGTAGTTATCTACGATCCATTGTTTGAAACACCCGCTTGACGGAATTGACCCGCTTTGAAATGTGGAGGGTTATTTTAGATTCGTATTTCGAAACATGTTGCTAAGGGGCTCAATATTCTTACGAGTAGTACACCTACCGGATGACAAACGAATGAGGCTCTGGCAATTATATCCATAGTGCCTGTTAACGGCAACAGGCTCCCACCCTATTACATGGTACCAATAAAGTGACTGGAGAGTAATCAACGTTAAAACGGCTGTTTAAAACCAACAGTGTTCCATCCAACATTTTAAACCGTGTATCCAGCAACGCGCTCGGTTTAATACCACATTTACAACCGCGTTTGCAATCGTGTAATTTATCCCTTCAGTGATGTAATTGAGGCTATGTCTTGAGTTAGGTAAAATCAATGACTTATTACAATATAGACGCGTTACCATCGTTATGCACGAACATCGAAGCTCCGAAAAACGATGCAACTCACCCAGGGCAGTTGAAGAAAGGTAGAACTAACCTAAGTATAAATTGAATTAGGATAATTCGCGAGTAACTTCCGAAAGGCTGCACCAAATTAGATAGTTTTAATTCCATTATTTTGTATTAGTTATTGTCAGAAGAGGTGGGAGAGATCTTGATTATAGGTGGTATCTGTCACTGCTCTGCCTGCGGTAATCTGTGACTGATGACTGCGCTGCGACCGTGATAACATGATCACACGCTCGATGTCTTGGGCTGACTAGAGATAAGTTGGCAGAACGTGCCTCCTTTTTTTTTTTTTTTAAGAACGTGCCTCCTGGAATCAGCATGCGCTGGATCAAGTCGCCATGAAATTGTATCCCTTATTACTTTCAAATGGAAGAACCCATTTTGTAAAATTTCAATATTATATGGCCTCTAATTATTTGTTGGTAATTTATAATGGGCTTTTTTTTTAATCTGCGGCCCCGGGCCGCGGCCGCACCTACGTCCATTGCCGAGCGCCTTCGGTAGACTCTGAAAGAATTCCCAGCGGCGCATGGCGGGTGTTATCCCGCATCTTTGGGGTCGGGTTTTATTCCGCGTCGGTGAGTGAAGGCGTGCGTGGGGTGAAGCCCAACATAACGCAGCACTTCTAGCCTGCTTCTGTAAGGACGTTGGGGTGCTAATCCATCCATGTATTTTTTCTTTATATACGTCAAAAAAAGATTTTTGACGAACAAAAATATGATTTGCATATTAAAATACACTGATTGCATAGCAAATCCTACTAAAGTCTTTGGGCAATCCGACTTGGATAGGTTAGGATAGCTTAGTATTTTTAAATAAATATGCGTCACGAACTTAAATTGCTGCTAAAATTACTTAATTATTTGCTGCGCAATCAATATTTTTGCTTAGGAAAGGGATTATTTTTTAGTACAAAACGAAGGTTTTTTTTGATTAGCATTAAATACTACCCATTTATAATCATAGCAAAGTCTATTTGCAATATGCGTTAATGTGCAGATTTTCATGACAATACCTGTTGGTTTTTTTTAATCCCAAACCTGTTTTACAGGTTTCTTTATAGGTAGGTAGGTACCTTACCCATTTACAGTTTAATAATTTGAGCCATTAACCAAGGTTTACTTATAACTGATTATACGTAGGATCAATCAAAGGAGATCACTTCCTGAATTTACCAACAATAAAAATGAATTTCAACACTTTGTTTAACCACTCTCTTTGCATTACCTTGATGATGTATATCCATCTTGCTCACTCACCTAGGTTTAACTAATTCATTGTACTGTTTACTCTTTCTTTCGCACGTGTTGATTCGAGTCATAGATTAATTTACAGATAGACACGTTTAATTTTTAGTTTGTGTGTCGAAAAGTCAACACTGTAATCTTTATTTAGTTTCATTACAACGGGTCCCCCAATTAAAAAGTTATTTAGGGAATACGAAATAATATTTGTTTGATTAAATAAATAAATCATACTTAGGTTTGAAGAAAATGGTTTCTGTGATACTTTAGATTTAGTAAATGAAATTAATAGATTAAATAAAGTAGGTACTGGTTACATGTTTTGTTAAGGTCATTAATTTGGTTCATATTTATATAATTTATTTTATTTTTAAATATGTTGATGTCATGCAGTTTAGTATCTAAAATATTATTCCTTCAAACATATTAAAATAACGAAAATAGTCAATTAGTAGATGCTGAGTTACTAGCTGCATGACATCAGCACAATGGTATGAGGATGCGAGTTCTTTCGTCTTCTTACTACTTTCCTCAGGTTTTACTAGTATACGTACGAGTATAGTATTCTTATATCTGTGACTAGGCACATAAAGAACTAAACATTTTACAGTCACAATGTATTTTCATTGAATAGTGATCGTTCACAATTTTAGTTAAATTTTATTGGGACAATATTGTAATATTCGAATATTGATGCGTACCTTGTCCGTGTCCGTGTCCGTGTCCTTTGGCTGCACGTGGATCATGGCTCCATGAGCCAGATCTACGTGTGCGTCTACCGCTCCCACACAGGGGACACTGGGACAACAAGGCTTTTCGAATACCTCAGCGAGATGGCTGACGATGCGCAGGTACGGTTCCCGAACGCTGACCTGGTTTTCCTGGGGGACTTTAACGGTCATCACGTTGAGTGGCTGGGGTCCCTTAGGACCGATCATGCGGGACGAACCGCCCATGCATTCGCTCTCTCCCACGGGCTGACCCAGATGGTACGGGGGATCACCCGGATACCTGACAGGTCAGACCACACGCCCGCCTTGCTGGATCTACTGCTGACGAGTCGCCCAGCCGAGTACAGTGTGTCGGTACGCGCCCCACTGGGCACATCCGACCACTGTGTGGTGCACGCCAGCTTCCAAGTGCCACCGCCTGCTCGTGCTGAACAAATGACTCGACGACTATGGCACTACTCGTCGGCAGACTGGGACGGTCTCCGCGATTACTTTGCGTCCATCCCGTGGAGCCAGCGCTGCTTTGTAGGGAAGGCGCCTTCGGATAGCGCTGCTGCCATTTCTGGCGAGATCAGTCTAGGGATAGAATATTATATCCCTTTCACTGATGTCGCCAGCATCCGCAAAGCTCGCCCCTGGTTCGGGCGTGAATGTGCCGAGGCTGTCCAGAAAAAACAGTCGGCATATCGCGCCTGGGTCAGGGCTCGGGCGGCACGTGACCCGAACGTGAACCGCCTCAAAGCAGCGTACAATCGGGCCACTAGGTTCAGCAAGAGGGCCTTCAAGAGAGCGGATGCCCAGCGCGTCGCGCGGCTTGGTCAGGAGCTCACATCCCATCCCACGGGCAGCCGTGGATACTGGCAACTGGCCAAAGCCGTACAGTCAAATTTTTGTCAACCCTCGCTGCCACCACTGCGTTTTCCTGATGGATCACTGGCTCACAAAGCCCAAGAGAAGGCGGACATGCTCGCAGACCTCTTTGCGGCTAATTCCCGGGTCGATGACCGTGGCCTGCAGCCCCCCGCCATCGCCAACTGTGGCCACACTATGCCTGATATTGTTATCAGGCAATGTGATGTACGGGCAGTGCTGCGGTCACTCGACACGCGGAAAGCCAGTGGCCCTGACGGCATTCCGGCGGTGGTGCTACGAAAATGTGCTGCTGAGTTGTCTCCAGTATTAACGCGTCTGTACCGCCTGTCATACTCTACAGGTCTCGTGCCGGAGGCCTGGAAGGAGGCGAACGTACAACCGATCCCCAAGAAAGGGGATCGATCCGATCCAGGCAACTATCGACCCATAGCTGTCACCTCAGTCATTTGCAAGGTGCTCGAGCTTCTTATTAATAAGCAGCTCATGCGATACCTGGAGGATCACTCGCTAATCAATTGAAGCCAAAACGATCAACGGGTGACCTCCTGGCATTCGTCACGCATGTATGGGGTGAGGCTATGGAAAAGTTTGGCGAGTCCTTGGCTATTAGCCTGGACATCGCCAAAGCTTTCGATAGGGTCTGGCATGCTTCGCTCCTTTCCAAGCTTCCGGCATATGGTCTACCTCCTCAACTGTGCAGCTGGATTGCCAGTTTTTTAAACGAGCGCCGAGTGCGGGTCCTCTGCGATGGCCAGGCTTCTCGCTTTTTGCAAGTGAATGCCGGGGTACCGCAGGGGTCCGTACTGTCACCAACTCTCTTTCTTCTGCATATCAATGATATGCTTTCCCTCGGGAACATTCATTGCTATGCAGATGACAGTACATTGCACGGGAGTTACTCGGTTCGTCCGACGGCGGGGCGATCTGTGATAGAGGAGGAGAGACGACATCTCGTGGGTGATCTCGACCGAAGCCTCGACAGTATCTCCCAATGGGGTGCCGAGAACTTGGTCGAGTTCAATGCCCACAAAACACAGGCGTGTGCATTTACAGCGAAAAAATCCCCTTTCCTTCCCCTACCCACTCTTCAGAATGCAATATTACCGATGAAGGACAATCTAGACATCCTTGGCATAGACGTTCGTCGAGAGCTCAATAACACAAAATACATTGAGAGATGTATTGGGCTAGCTTCGCGGAAACTAGGAATACTGAACAAGGTAAAGCGATTCTTTACACCGCACCAGAGGTGTCTGCTGTACAAAACGCAGATTAGACCCTGCGTTGAATACTGCTCTCACCTCTGGGACGGCTCCGCGAAGTATTTGCTGGACGCACTCGACGCTATGCAGCGACGCGCTGTTCGCATTATAGACTGTCCGGAGGTAACGGGAAGCCTTGAGCCGCTAGCCCAGCGCCGAACAATTGCTTCCTTGGCCGCGTTCTACCGTATTTACCACGGTGAGTGTTCTGAAGAGCTCTTCAACCTGATCCCACCCTCTCCCTTCCGATCCCGAACAACGCGTGCCGGGCAGAGATGTCACCCTCATACCGTGGAAACCGTCTTCGCGAGAACCGAGCGTTTTAAACGATCGTTTCTCTGCCGATCGATGGTGGCTTGGAACGCCCTGCCTGCGCACGTGTTTCCTCCTACATATAACCCTGGGCTCTTTAAGCGAAGCGTGAAGAGGCACATTACAGGGTCGTCAAGTTGAGGGCCACTCTCTATAGTATTCCTGTGTACTGTGAGAGTCGCCCTTAATTGCCAGACGTCGCCTCAGCTTACCATCAGGCGAGTGGCGTCAATTTGTCGACCTAAATATAAAAAAAAAAAAAAAAAAAAAAAACCTAACTGACGAGATACTGGTGATAATTGTAATACCTACTGCTAAAATCTAATGTAACAAGCATTGGGACATCAAAGTTTGTCTCATAATGTCCCTACCTAAAGAACAGTAAATTACAGTAATTTTAATAGTATTTTGTTCAATGTATATTCTACCTAATTGCATGTCTTTAGTAGTGAACATAATCTATGTCCGACGCGGGCTGTTTCACCTCGAAGGTTTCGCAGGCAGTCTGTTGTGTTCGCCCCGTTGTCGAGGCAACTTGTATGTGCCCGTGCGTCGTCCGCGAGTGTATCGACATAATATTGTACAGTGCAGTGACGTGCTTGTGTGCCAGTGAACCGGAAATGTTACCTTTGTGATAATCCAACACGTTATAATGGCATTAAAAAAGGATTTCGATATAAACAAAAGCATATTCAAAATTAAACTCCCGAAATCAACAAAACTCCAAGAGGCAATCGACAAAATATTCAAAAAGAATAATTACACGAAAATAGTACAAAGTTAAGTAAAACTAACATTTACGTTAAAGACTTGTCATAATAAATGGCCGGTGAATTTAGTGCAAATATTAGTAGAAGTAGAAATAAAAATAGTAAACCTGAACCACCGGACCGAAATAGTTCACCAAACTTTATAACTGATGAAACTGAGTTTGTTGGTAGTGGAGACATTCGAGCTTCGACACCAGTGAACAGACATAGGAGAAGTCGCAGCAAAAGCTCTTCCAGAACCACCCCGATACCTTTGAGCTTGTCTGACGAACAGTTTTTTGAAGATCTAGAGGCTTACGTAAGGGAGATGTCAACAGCTACGACAACCATGGACGCGGGCCACGAAGTAGACATCTGGTCTCAACTACAACAGAAGGAGTCTGATCTACTCCTCGCAGCGGAGCTCGGGAAAGCTCTTCTGGAGAAAAACGAGGAGTTGAAAAAGGAGCAGGAGCGCGTCACGGAAGAATACTCCAAAAAACTAGAGGTGAGATAATTAAAATTAATTTTACTGTTGTAGGTATTTCAAGCGCGCGAATATTGCAGCAGTACATTAGAATTCGTTCGTACACACAAAAGATTTCGGTCTTTATTTCTGTATTTATAAGGTTGAAGTATCAATGTTGTTATGTTGGTCTAATTTTTTTAAAATTTGACGAATATGTTGTGCAATGTATTCGCTTTGTTTATGTCCTTTCATTGGCGGACGAATTTCGTCTACATATTATATTATTTTTAGTTTATTTTATTGAAACGAACGAGACGTAATAATTTTTAGCATCACCTAACTGTGACGCTTTCGTTAAATTTCTATTTTTGACTAATTGCATTATTATTTGATATCGTAATAGGTATTTATGTATTCATTTTTGTAGGTACAATATGGTACCTAGTACCTACCTATAGGTTGATATGTATACTTTATAGTACTTACCTATTTTACAAATTGACGTGATAATTATATTATTTCAACAATATCTAGCTAAGTATCACTTGTGTTACACGTTCATATTGAAAGGTACGTAGGTACCTATTTCTGGAACTAAACTCGTTTAAACAATAATTATCTACCTTATAATCGTCTAACCAATTACAACTCGATTAACAGTTACTTAAGTACTTACTCTAAATACTTCCCTGTTCCCACCAAACAACTGTTTCCTTACTAAGTATTTGGAATATTGGAATGATTTTCCAAAAACAGCTCATGTACTTCGATTAAATTTAAATGTAACCAACTATGATGTTTATTGTTTACCGTTCCATTTCAACCAGGATTTTCAAGTAACCAAGTCAATTAAAAAAATATTTCGACAAATTCCGAAAAAGATCCGTCATTTGAGGTTCATTTTAAATATTTTTAGACATAATGCCACTGACGTTTTTTTGTGAAGTTGTGAAGTGAAGTTAACGTACTTTAATATAGATATTCGATTAGCGAAATTGGAATAAGGTCAAGAAATAACTAAGAACAGCCTACCTGTGATTTGACACAGAAATATTTTTTAACAATTATCAAAACTTTTCATTGCTGCTGCGCTCCTATTTGCCGTTTATTTGCCGTAGCGTGGTTTTATACTATAGGTACTAATACCTTTTTCGATAAATGGACTAATCATCACTAAAAGAAGGTTTAAATTTGATCCAGTAGTTCTTGAGATTAGCGCGTGATATTCGAAAAGAAGGTTCAACCAAACAAACTCTTCTGCTTCTGTTCTCAAGTTACTTACTTAAAACATTAGATGGTTAAGTAACTTCAGAACATTGTCAATACTGTTTTTTTGTCACAGGGAAATAAAAAAAACAGAAATAATTGCGAAAAAAAAAAAAACAATAACATACCTAATATTTGGTCAGTTGGTAGAACGTTCCTCCTGATAACGGGCTAGTCGTGGGTTATGTCCGATCCAAAGCTGTACCTAAAATTATTAGAGAAAAATCACCGACACAAGACTACCGTTTTTGTGCTTCATATTGTACATAACATAACATAGCATCACGCCTTTTTCCCCGAAGGGGTATGCAGAGGTGTGCAAACACACCCACATCTCGCCAGCTATGTTGGGTCCCATGTAATAGGGGCGAGCCTATTGCCATTTACCGTGCACAAGTTCCAGACTCTGGGATAATTATCTGGGTAAAATTCTAAAGAGAATTATACATTATCCACCAGACCCGGGAATCGAACCCGAGACATCGAGCGTGGCAGTCCGTACATAGTACCATTGTGCCACCGAGGTAGTCCGGGTCCGAGGTAGGAGTAGTTGTAAAACTATTCAATACACGTCAAAAATTGAGACAACAACCGACTTCAAATTACCGAAATAGCACCAAATAATTTTCGGAATTGGACCAAAATGAAATGGGACCACGTACTTATAGCTTTCAATAAAATAAAATTAAAACAACATACAGTTGAAAATGACCATTTAATTGCCTGCAATTTCAATATTTTTTCGTCAAGATCAGAGAAAATTAATGTCCCCGCAGGAAAAGCATCTCAAACTGTAGATAGTGGTTATCTATCTGATGATCAGTCATTTCCGTCGTTATATTGTGCTTTAACATTAGACGCGTTACCAAAGAAATTCTCCATGTCAATCAAATTTGTTATCGGACAGATATTTTGGTATCGATTTTTATTTTATTTGAGAGGTATGTAGTTTATCTCGATCGAGAGATATCCGATATTTCGTCAGTGTTGGATGTTCCAAATTAAAAAAAAAATCGACTGTAAAATATAAAACTTATTTATCTGACGAAATTAAAACTCTTAATCCCAAATAAACGATACCCTCTCAACACAACCGTCAGGTTTTTTTTTCACACAAAGTTTAGTCCAGGGTGGGATGCAACCCCAGAACATTCGAGTCCATTAGTTAGCTTTAGGGAGAGTCACATAACCACTGAAACACACAGGCTGTCAACATCTACCCGAGACGCCCGGCAATGGACGACAGTGCCACAGCAATGGGCTACTATTTTTAAAAATACCGGCCATGTCAGGCCACGCATAGAATACGGTTCCGTACTTACCCACCCATAAAAGACTCTATAACTCTAAACTAACAGAGTTAATAGGCTGTTTTACATCAAACTTACATGGACAAAGCACAACTGCTATCATAACTTTTTCAGATTTTTCGCGTCAGATTTTAGCGCGGGTAAACACCTTGTTTTAAAAAAAAAATCTTGAACGCTGAATAGCTTGCAAACGGATACTTGAATCAAAATAGTGTATTACCTATGCAACCTCCCTATGTTTTTAAAAGACCTATGATACCACATTGTGGGGTAAACGCGAGAAAAAAAAATCATTCCACTTTACGTTGAGGGGACGTACTTAAACATATTGTTGGGTTTCCGATATTTCGGTCTATCTTTGAAAATTGCTAAAAAATCCGGTTAGTAACTAACTAACTAGGTATATCTACTTAAAACCTGTAGGTAAATAGTACATTATATACAAACTTACAGACAGTTTTAGTTGAGCGAAGCTCAATCTTAGGCGACTCATGTATTTCGTTTGTCCGCATACTCCTCCTAAACGCCTGAACCGATCTCCTTCAAACTTACCACAGTGATAACTTGAGGCGTGAGGGTGGTTTAGAAAAAAAAAATTGAAAATCGGACATACCATCGAGCAATAATCACCGAAAAAAACAATGGTCAAAAGTTTGAACATAAAAAAATATATCGTTGTCGTTCGAAAATTTAACACTTCGCTCAGTTTTTTGCAACCGCAGCATGCATTGCATTCCTAGTATTAAAATACGGATAACTCAATTACGGACAAAATTACAAGCCAAGTATCTACGTTTTCTTTCTAAACTTTTATTACAATCAAAAATATTTAGATCACATCTTAAATCCACCATAAAATAAGTGTCTATTGTTTGCAATAACTGGGGCAATAATAAGGCGTGGCATGAGTTTCGCTACACTATTGCAGCTTGGATAGGAAAATAAATAAAAATTGTTTGTGAAGAATGAAATGAGTCTATTGAATGAGTTCCATATCTCATTCGAACTAATCAGTCACAAGTTGAGTCAAAATAGATATAGTTCGTAATGTAAGCGACGAGTCTGCTTAAAACTTTATTTCCAACTATTTATTCCTTTTCAATTTATTTTTCTCAATTTTCATTATTTTTATTCTATAAGTATTTTTAAGTGAACCCGTGCCTCGGAGAACACGTTATGCCATAGGTCCCGGTTGTCATACGAACATCTATGGCAGTCGTTAAGGTAGTTGGAGCCCTAAATCAAAAATTCGAACTACAGAACTTCGATATCGCCCATGGGTTGTGGAGGTCAGGTGGTAGTCGCTTCACGAAAAATATCGAAGTTCAGCCGAATCGCAGTTAGGGTGGAAAGTCGACCCTAACTGCACTGGAAAAAGAAAAAAAGAAGAAGAAGGCTCGGTAAATGATGAAGTATTTTTATGAGAATGTCTGAGTTTTGCCATAAACGAAAAATCAAGTTGTATATACGCAAAATTCAAACGGTACCTTTTCTCTTACAAGGAGAACGCTATACCCATTTGCTACTGATGACGTCGGTGCCTGATGACGTTTGAAAATTATTGACGAAGCCGTATATGTATACGCTACGTAAAATAGGAGCAGAGCAGCTATGAAAAATGTTGCACAAACGGGAAAAATTCCGTTGCGTGTGCTGCGTAGATAGTTAAAGTTGTGAAAAGCACCAAGACAGGATATTCGACGATTAAAATTTCCATTAAATGAATAATGTGGAAATATTTGCTCAAAACGCTCACAACACCGTCTAGTCGCAAACTAAGCAGAGCTCGTGCTGTTCAAACTCTATAACTTACAGAAACAAAGCAACATGGCGCAGTATGTGGGCAAAAATAAGTGTGTAAGTTGGTCAGGGTCGAAACCGAAAAGATGACTGGTCAAATTGAAGAGGCCCAAAGTCTATGAATGGCTTCGTATGAAAGTTATAATAACTACTAATTAGTAGAAGGTCTTTCTGAGCGAGTGTTAACACTATATCTATTTACACAAACAAAATATAAGTAAGTAGGCTTATTACAATATTTACAGAAACTTGTATAACATAACCTTCCGCGTCATTGCTAACTGGGAAGATTCCCAATTTCCCATAATGATGGCTCCATTGCTGCATAGAACAGCGATACTCAGATGTTTAGTGTTGTAACTAGATTGAAAACATTTGACATATTCCGTGCCCCGAAACGTTATATCTTTTTAAGAACCTACTAAAGGTGCACTAAAGTCCCAATCTTAGAGGCTCTAACTAAAGTCATTCATGTGGGTCACGAAGGTTAGTCAGACGAGAGGTCTGAAATATATAAAAAGAGAAAGAGGTCAGGAATAGTATTAGCTCAATTACTAACAAAGTTATTGGCGAGAAGTGGGCGTATAATAAACTGGAGGGCAAATATCCTATTTTCACACACACATATCACGCCTATATTCCCGAAGGGGTAGGTAGAGGTGCATTATACACCCACAATTTGCCTTAGTCCCACGTAATAGGGGGCAAGGTTATTGCCGTCACCGGACACTCTAGAAAATCAAACCACTCTGTAATTCAAACCAAAATTCCAACAGCCAGTTGTTACATACCACTTCACAGAATCTCTGCAGTCCGAGCGATATAATGGGCTATGTCTAAAATGGCCGAATGAATTTAATAAAAAGTAAAATATAAATAAATACAAAAAAACCTTACGTGCCAGCCAATTAAAGTCCTGGGCGTCTCGGACTATTTTCATTATAGGACATTTGGCCAATAACCAGGTTACATTTAAATTTTACAGCTTGATAATGCCGTACGGCGAATAAATCAGTGGAACAAGTGTGTTTGTGCATCATGTAGGTATTACTGCTGATAGCACTTCGAAAGTAAAACTGCTTATTGAGCGAAGCTCAATCTTAGGCGACTCATGTATTTCGTTTGTCCGCATACTCCTCCTAAACGCCTGAACCGATCTCCTTCAAACTTACCACAGTGATAACGTGAGGGTGAGTCGCGTGAGTGTGGTTTAGACAAAAAAAAAAGTTTGAACATAAAAAAATCAATCGTTGTCGTTCGAAAATTTTACACTTCGCTCAGTTTTTTGCAACAGCAGCATGCATTGCATACCTAGTAATGTTTTAGTTCAATATGTAGCAAGTTCCTCGAGGAAGAGGGGCTCATGACTGTGACAGTGGTAACCGATTAGCTGGGTTAACACATTGCAAATGTTAAGGAACATCTAGTTAGGCCGGTCTTAGGATGATTGACCATTTCTTAAGACATTGGGACCCCTACGTGCCTCCGAGAGCCGTTTGGTCCCGTTTATCATACGAACATCTATTGCATTCGTCACCTAAACAAAATCCGACTAGTCTAATTACAGAACTTGGGTGTGAAATGGGTTGTGGAGGTCAGATGGCATTCGCTTCACGGAAAATATCGAAGTTCAACCGCATCCCTGTTAGACTGGAAAACCGACGTCAACTGGGTATATATAGTATAGCAAATTCCACCAAGTGCCATCAATCGACAGTCTAAGAAAATAAATAGTCTGCTACTAAAACAGTTCTAACAACCACAAGTCTTATACAACTTACAATCATTAGCACGCCACACGTACAATTTCTTTTGTGTTCTGCACAAGGCCTCGTCGATTGTAATCGGTATGTACGTTATTAATTAAAAATAATTACTGCTTCCTTTAGCATCACAGTCTGAAGCCAAATATTATACAAGTATTCATCTTCATGTGTAACTGAATTTATAATTATACTGATTCTGAATTTACACTGTGTTCGGGAATTCACGCGATATGACGTAGAAAAATGTATATACTTTATGAGTCTGCCTAAAATCTAAGCTTAGATCTTAAAAACTACGCAACGGATTTTGATGCGGTTTTCAACAATGTTTAGAGTGGTTTTTGAGGAAGATTTTTGTGTATATATAAATATTAGGTAGGTACGTTTGTTACTGTTTGACGTAACAAATACCTGAACGGATTTTAACAATTGACCAATAAAGCTGAAGTCGGAACTCGGAACGTCGGAACTCGGAACTACTAGCCCGAATTGAAAAATTATTTTTGTGTTGAATAGGCCCATTTACCGGGAAAGGCTCTAGGCTTGGTATCACTAGTAACTATTTAGTAATCTGTGGTATCACACTACTACCAGCAGGAGTGCAGTAGGAATAAAATTGCTGCAAAAACGGATAGGTACGCCAACTAAGTTGTGGACGTCCACTAATCTATGTCACAGATATAAGAATACTGTACTAGTAGTCTATGTTCATAAACTATGTTTATACATTACCTTAGACCAACACGGGACCAAATTCCATTCCAATGACCAGCGATGGACGTTACAACAGGCCTAAAAAAATATTGGGCATTATTTTGTACAAAACTAAAGGAGTCACATCAAGGTCAGGCTCTAAGAAGAAATCAAGCATGTTCCAAGTGGTACATTTACTGGCTATTATAACTGTAAGTCCTCGGCAACTACAATAATATAGGTACTCGTCCCAATAGACCAACACTAGGATCCGAAATTCGGTTGCTTTGTGCTCGCCATACAAAGTGGGACAAACAAAATTCTGGGTACCCTTCTCTACTATAACCAGATTACCTGTTGATTGACGAAAAAAGTTGTATGTATTTTAGCCATAGTCAAAGGAAATACCAACAGAAAAAAACATGTAACTTTGTGTGTTATGTGAGTTGACTAAAGTACGTAAATATTTATGTTCTTATCAAGTTTAGGTACGCATTTAATCATAACAGTCTAGCATCTGATAAGATTATGAGTCAGCAGTGTCACACATACTGAATAACTTTTCTTTTTTACTGGTGTAACATACACTATGTATTTAAGATGTTAATTATACAATTATGTATTTTTAAAGCTAATGAAATAACTAGATGTATCATCTTAATTTTGGAACACGGATCTGGAAGCAACAGCTCGTAAAGTAATAAAAATATGGTAAACAAAGAAATTGAAAGAAATTGACGATAATAAAGTTTTTTTTAACTTTTGACACATATGGCATTTAGACCAGTGTCGATAATTTCTGAAACCAAAAAAAATCATAGTAGGATGAAACCCAAAAGGACGAGAATATAACAAAACATTTTACCATAACATTTACCATAGTAATGTATATATATTTTTACACTATCAGAAAGAAGAGATTTCAACGAACAAAAAACTTCCCGACTTTTTTTAAAGAGCTGATATTTTGACGTGAGAATTTTCGACTGAAAATTAGGGTATTTTTTCGATTTTAAGTCAAAATTAGGTGTAAAAATAAATATTTCAAATCAAAAAAATTACAGAGTCTTTGAGACATAAAAAAGTAAGTTTTCACCAAATTTCGTGAAAAAAAAATTGTTTTGCATAAGATAAAAATAAAAAACCAAAAACTTGATTATTTGAATTTTTCACATAAATTTTGAGGTAATGTGAAAAAACTGTAAATACAAAAGTTGTAGGTCTCTTTATTACCTACAACTTTGTCATTTAATTTTTTTCCATAGGACTTGTAGTTTTGCCGGAAATCGAGATAAACCGTTTTTACCCTTAAAAACTCACCCCTTTCCACTTCCCGACCTCAGATCGACCGTAAATTACTTTTCCCTTCATTTTTGTTATATTCTCGTCCTTTTGTAATGGGTTTCATCCAACTATGATTTTTTTTCACTTTTTACCATTTTCAAAGGCTTCCAGCCCTAGTCTAATTATGGAAGAGATGCCTTTGCCCGCGCTAATGTTATGAAATAAAGTTTCATGCAGTCTTAATTTTTTTGTATGTAGCTGTCAAATCATATCGCATTCTTTTTTTAAACATTTTTATAGCAGTAGTAGGTAATAATTTGTATTGAAAGTGGAATGTACTAATAAAATGTGATGTCACACCTTTCTATTGTGTTTAATTGTATATTACTATTATAGTGCGTATGTATTTAGACGATTAATAAGTATTTTACAAAAACCTGTAACCATTTGTACATGTTTTGACTGATTATTTTAGAAAGTATTTCAGTCATGGCTCGTACTAATACTTCCATGCCTAATACTAGGTAGATAATGGTCACAGATAATAGATTACTATACCTGTGCCTGTTCTAGACAGATGTCTCTCATACCTTACAAGGAAACGGGGTGGTTCTTTCTTAGGCACACACGTATGTATTAGATTTCCCTACCTAGCACTACTGTTATTTACGTAAAACTCGCAATAGATTTTAGTATTGTAATATTATTGCGGTAGCCATATCTACTTTTATAAACTATAACAAAAATACAGTAGTGGCTTAACTGTCATTAAACATAGCGGTTTTGTAAAGGATTTCTTTCACAATACCGCTAGGTTACCAAACAATTTTATTTCTAACCATTATAAAAAAACCTTTACAGTAAATTGTTCACAAAAATTAAGTATAGCTAGGGAGAACGAAGACACCATTTAAACAAGTTCATAGAGATGGTTATCCTAAAGTAAATTGCTGTTCTCGTGTATTGATTATACAACATAGATATTAAAAAAAAAAACAGAATTACAGAAGTCAAAGTGACATTAACCATAATTATGATTCTCCTCGATTTAAATACTGAAAATCCTATCTCTTTGGTTGGTAATAATGGCATTCTTTATTCGAAAAACCTGTTCCCCAAGCGGGACTATCTACGAGTATAAGTATGAGTAATGTAATAAGTACTTGGAATACAGTGTAAGTTCCTTCCATGTTAAGGCACAAATATCGCAATGGGCTTTAGGTCAAGTAGTAGGTAACACAATAAGTCGTTTATCATTTATTTTTGCACTGACCACTTATGGAATACTGTGCAATTGTGTTAGAGATACTAGGTGGTCCATTGTTGCATAGAACAGTGCTTTAGCCCTCCTGACTCCCGATACGAAGCCTTTCAAACGAAGCTTTGAATATTTTGAGGTCATTCTTTATTCAATAAGCATTTATTATGTATAACAAAGGCAGACTTCGTATGCTTACTGTTTGTTGGTTTTTGGAATAAAAGACAGGAGCTCGTAATAATACGTGTCGTGTATTTCAGTCGGCCATGTTACAAAGTGAGTAAGAAGGAAGTGAACATAGACAAGACAATATTGATATAATCTAAGCATAGACTAAACTAGGCTATGGCTTACAAGCTAATATAATATTATGACATCTTCCCTTTAACTTTATTATAACTTATATTTTAGATTCTTATATAAAAATAACAAAACGCATTTTAGTGTTTTGACACGAGACAATTTGACGTTTTAAAAGATTCTGACAGTTGACATAATTTGACGTTGTCAATTCGACGATTGTTTCTAAATGTAAACAAACAATGGTTTACAACATTTTAGTTTACTAATTAATTACTTATAACTAAGTACATGACAATGAATACGAAATAATGCTTATAAGACTGTGTCTATAAGACGTTGTGGTTGCCTTATCTCTCTTCCTGAACTAGAATATTTCTTAATTGGTTGACTGCTAGTACATTGAGGAGATTGACTATGAGAAATTTTAGAGTAATCATTTGTATAACAAGGAGTATAACTGATATAAGTTTGATTGGAACTGACTGGTTGAGTGTGAAAATTATTAGTCTGTGTGTTATGTGAATGAAAAGAATATTGAGACTTTGGTCTAAGTGTTATGTATTGTCTATTGCGACGATATGTACCAAATTTACTTTTTATGATATACGACCTAGGTTCAGGACTAACTTGTTGTATAATACCTGGAAACCAAGACGATTGTGGATGTTTTTGAAACATAACATGACTATTTACCTCCAAGGGTTTAAGATCTTTGGAATTTTTGTTGTAATACTCTTTCATCTTATGTAAATTTTGATTATTGACTTGTTTAAGATGTCTATAGTTACACAATTTTGGTTTTAAAAGTTTTTCTACTATAGGTAGCTTTGTACGAAGTCTACGTGACATGGAAAGTTGTGCTGGTGAACATAAATTGTTTTTGGGAGTATTGCGATATTGCAGTAATGCTAAATATGGATCAGTATTATCAAGTAAACATTTTTTAAGCATATTTTTAATTATGCCTACTGTCCGTTCTACCATACCATTTGAACGGCTGTGATAGGGACTGGAAGTGACATGGTGAATATTCCAATCTTGTGTGAAATCATGAAAAGATTTGGAATTCATCGGTGGACCATTATCTGACATTAATGTATGGGGAATACCATGACGAGCAAATATTGATTTTAACTTGATTATGACTTGGTCTGCACTGTAACCATTACTTAAAATTGCTATCTCAACATATTTTGAGAAATAATCGACTACAATTAAGTATGTATGCTTGTTGAACTCAAAGAAATCTATACCAACCTTATGCCAAGGAATGTATTTGTAATCATGTGGTAATAGACTTTCTTTAGTGTTACTCTTTCTTAAAGTGAGACAAATTTCACAATTACTGATGTAATTATCTATATCTTGACTAATATTAGGCCAGTAAATTGTATGTCTTGCCAAATTTCTACAACTATTCAAGCCTTGATGACCTTCATGTAATAGTTTTAAGAAATCTTTTCTTAAAGAAATAGGTATAATAACTCTATCTGACAAAAATAAAAGGTTATTAGCATAATGTATATCATCTTTAACAGGAAAGAAAGGTTTAATACAATCTTCTACTTTATGCTTTGAATTTGGAAATCCATTTTTACAGTAATTAATAAGAGTTTGAAGAGTTTGGTCAGACCTGGTAGCTTGTTCAATTTGTTGTAATTTGAAAGGACTAAGTGACAAATTAGCAGTGAGTAAATTAACATGAAGTTTAACATCTTCATCCAATTCTACTAATGCATTTTCTGGTAATGCAGCACGGGACAATGTGTCTGCGACATATGAAGTACTAATTAGAGACTTTAATTTATTGAATTCTTTCTCATGACTGTCATTCCATGACCATATTGTGTTTTTATTAAGTAACTGTCTTATGTTTGATGTTTCTTTTGATAAATTTTTTATGAATGAGCCAAGAAAATTAATCATGCCCAGGAATCTCTGGACATCTGTGACATTCTTAGGCTGTGGCATGTTGCAAATTGAATTTACTTTAGATGGATCTACAGACACTCCATTTTTATTGAATATAAAACCTAAATACTTGACTTCACTTTGACAAATGTTACATTTATTACTATTAAATGTTAGACCTATATCTTTTGCACGACAAAGAACTTTTTCTAGGATTTGATCATGTTCTTGAATGGTTTTAGCATGTATAAGAAAGTCGTCCATCATTATTTTAATGCCTTGTATGTCACCAAACCGGGAAATCATTTCTTTATGAAAGATTTCTGGAGATGCATTGACACCAAACGGTAGCCTTAAAAAACGAAATCTGCCATAGGGGCTTATAAAAGTACATAGTTTGGATGATTCTTCATCTAAGACAAGATTCCAAAAGCCTGACTTAGCGTCTAAATTTGAAAAATAACATGAACCATTTAGTTCTGCTTTAATTTCATCAATATGTGGAAATGGGTAATGTGAACGTTTAATAGCTTTATTTAACTTACGTGGATCTAAACATAATCTAATGCTTTCATCCTTTTTAGAGACAATTACCATAGAGTTGACCCAATCAGTTGGTTCATCAACTCGAGCAATAATACCAGTGACTTCTAACTTATTAAGTTCTGCCTTGACTTTATCCTGTAATTTAAAAGGAATTTTTCTACTTGCGTCTACCGACGGCTTGACATTTTCGTTGAGAGTTAAATGACATTCATAGTTTTTAAGAGCTCCTATTCCATTAAAAACCTTACTATATTTCTTTAGTATTGACAGACTGTTTGACTCTGCTGGGACTTTGTGACACATTGACTGTGATATGACTTGACTTTGACTGTTAGACTGACTTGACATTGACTGTAAATTGTTGTTCTGGCTATGCTGACTAAGTGTGTAGTTTGGACTGTGTTCAGATATGTTTTCATCAAAGGTTACTGACTGTATTCTTTTTATGACTTTTAACTGTTGACATGACTGTCTACCCAGAATATTTTTGCAATCTAACTGTGTAATATGGAAACACAAGTTGTATGATTTGTCATTATACTTACATGGTAATGTACAATAACCGATTGTAGGTATACTTTGACCTGTAAATGTTGTCAAGTTAAATGGTGTTTGTATAAGATTTATCTCTTGCAACGCTAGTTTTTCAAATGCTTTCTTAGACATCAAATTCACATCTGCACCTGAATCAATAAGTAAGCAAACAGATTGACTACAGATACTTAGGGTTATTGACTATTGGTTACTACATTTTACAGAATTACATTGATAAACAGCACCTAAAAAAGCTTGATCATCATTAGAAAAATCTTCTTGCACATAATTAACATATTTTTGCTTGGACTTACACATCTTTGAATAATGATTAAGTTTTTGACAGAAATTACACTTTGCACCAAGAGCAGGACATTTAAAACGATGTGTTTGACCACACTTTGGACACATTGAGTTATTCATAGACTGATTGTTACCTTTATAACCATTGGGACTGCTATAACTCGATGAATGGGATGTATTGTATGACTGGTTAGGATTGTACCTTGACTGTTGACTGTGACTCTGACTTCTTGATTGACGATCCTGTGACTGCGGATTATACCTTGATTGTTGACTGTGACTCTGAATTCTTGATTGACGGTCCTGTGACTGCGGATTACACCTTGATTGTTGACTGTGACTATGATATCTTGACTGATTTCTTGACTGACTATGTTGTGAATGACTTCTACTGGACTGTTGACTACTTCTGTTATGTATACTATTTATACTAGCTACAGATGAATTGGGATTTGTGCCTGATAATATTTGAACTTCTTTCCGGGACGATTCTAGTGACTTAGCAATATTTATAGTGGCATCTAAAGTGGTAGGCAATTCTTGCAAAATTTTCTCTTTAATGTATTGATTCTGATCATTTAGATTCCAACTAAATATATCTTTTAGTAAATCGTCTTGCAATTCACCAAAATTACACTGATGGGCTATATTTTTGAGATCTGTTATATAACTGTCCAGCTGTTCATTTTGCAGTTGCTTTCTGTTAAAAAGTTTATGCCTTATCATGGTTATATTGACTTTTGGGCTGAAATAACCTGCAAATCTGTCGATCAACACTTGTAGCTTGACTGTTTCGACATCTAGGTTGAAAGAATAAAATATGTGAAGGCAATCTGGTCCTATATAATGTAATAAAAGTGCAACTTGCCTATCTTCGCTTTCTTGATCATATTTAAATGCTTTGAGATATATTTTGAATTTGGTGATCCAATTTTTCCACGTGAGCGGCATGTTGGATGCATGAACGTCCATGTGCTTGAGGCGACCCGACGACATTGAAGATTCGTCCATTTTTTTCTTTTGGTTGATCCAGTTCTTCCTAAGACACGCCAGTTTACACCACACCTGATGTTTGTTGGTTTTTGGAATAAAAGACAGGAGCTCGTAATAATACGTGTCGTGTATTTCAGTCGGCCATGTTACAAAGTGAGTAAGAAGGAAGTGAACATAGACAAGACAATATTGATATAATCTAAGCATAGACTAAACTAGGCTATGGCTTACAAGCTAATATAATATTATGACACTTACAAATTAGAATTCTTGTTTTATTTTAATTCCGCGAGACCGCGGCCGCTCCTATGTCCATTGCGGCGAATGTCTCTGACCTAATCAGAAGGGTCGACCAAAAGTCAGTATTTCATACTTTAATATTGTGTGTTACTTACTCCGTTTAATAACGTGAAATGATATAAAAAATAATACTGTTACAAGCTGCTTATATTCAACACGGCTGCTTATCTATTATATATATATATTAAGGATGCAGAATGTCGCGAAAGTTTAATACTGCTAATGAGGATTTCAATTCTGTAACTGTAAACCTAAGTATAATGAGCTAAAAATTATTATCACATGTTTACCTACTTCTAAACCAAACCAAGTTACTAGTGTCAGTTTATTTGCCTAGTATTATATAATAATACTACTACATATTAGACCTAATACTAGTAGGTACCCAAACCTACTAATATTAGCCACGAGCCCTCTATTTATACCACGTATTAGACCTAATACTAGTAGGTACCTATACCACAGCATAGGGAATAGTACTTACATACCGAACTTGCACTCCGACGTTAATTAAAGCACATTCTTTCGTTTACAGATAACATAATTCAAACGTTAGAGTTGTCAGGAAAGTACCGGCATAATTTGACCAATAATTATGACGTTAATGCCTCAATATCAACTCTATGGTCGATGCCGTGTCACAAACAAGAGACAACCCTTACTGACTTACAACTTCAAGTTGTCGCTGACGTCACGTATTTTTTGCGATTGTTAGGAAAGGGACATAGGCCTGCCTATACCTACTAGCATTAGGTCTAATACGTGGTAGAAATAGAGGGCTCGTGGCTAGATAGTAAAGGTTATGTAAACAAATTCAAAGACCCCTTCGTGCCCCGTAGAGCATGTTAAGCCCGTCCGCCGCCGTTCGGTGTGTGTTGTCATGCAAACATCTATGCATTCGTTAAAAAATCCGACAGGTCTGACTTAGAACTTCGATATCACCATTTTTTATTTTTTGGTGAGTCAATTGGGTTTTAGTTTCAGGAGTGACGCTTCTGGTATACGCCCTCTCCTGAAACCGTTTGCAAGTCGATTGTTGAGTTAGTGAAGTGTTTAGATGTTATGTGCCGTTAGAGTGTTTTAGTCGATTTACGATATAGGTAATGTGGTGGAGGAGTGAGTTAAGTGTATCTGGGGCAGTTATGAATAAGGTGGTTGAGGGTTTGCGAGATTATGTTGGTGGGAAGTTCGTGGGGTCATGATGAGTAGGAAGGAGTTGCTTGGTTAGGTTAAAGGTTTGCGAGATCGTGTTGGTGCAAGGACAGAGGTCGCTGTCCAGGCTCAGTCAGATTAGGTTAGGTTAGGTTCCTCCTGTGTGTGGAAAAGTTACAGGGGGTCAGTACTTTCCACACACTCCCTTAGTCGCCTCGTACGGCATCCACTGGAGGATATGGGTTGGGGCTAATCTATTCTACCGGCCACCACACGGCGGCGATATCACCATAAGGTTGTGATAGCAGTCGCTTCACAAAAAAATATCAAAGTTCAGCCGCTTCGCAATTAGACTGGAAACCTGACTCGAACTGGGTTTAGAAAAGACTGTAGATGATGAGACTTTTCTGATTACATGTAGGTTTCGTTCGATACTTATTTCTCACTTGGTTAAAAAGAAATTATACTATTCATAAAGTCTGACCTGTTACGTACAAAACCGGTATAATTTAGCGGTGATCTTGAATATTTCGAAGGAAGTTGGAAGATAGTTGTTGAGGTAATGTAACGTGTATGACCGGTCCGGAGGTCAAGATATTGAGCGCGCGAGATGACCGGTTTGACAGTTCTTTTTTTTAGTGGGCATCGCAATTAGGTTTCGAATGCCACTAATTGTTTTAATGGGAATTAAATTATAGTAGGCTTGTTTGTTTTTTTTTTATTATTTTACGTGACTCTCACTGGTCATTATTTTTTTAATAGACTTGAAAAAAGAAACGGTATTCAATTCTGAATATGTTCATTTGTAACTCCATATCTTAGATTAGATTAGAATAAACTTTATTGTACACCAATTTAAAATCACTAAAAAACAAGATGTACAAAGGGCGACCTTATCGCTAAAAGCAATATCTTACAGGCAACCTTAGGATGGACAGGTCTTTAAAGAGACAAGTGTTAAGGTAGGTAAAACATTGGTGCCAAATAAATAAGTAAAAACTAAAAATTCGGTAATAACATGAATAAATAATAGAATAAATGTTACCTATTTCTTTTCTGATAGAATTATTATTAGGTACTTATCAGTTAACCCATTCTCATACGAACCAATGAAATGAAATGATTTATTTATTTGTATAGATCACTAAATGGCTCTTACAAACGTCAGTAAGTACTTAAAATAAAAATTATCATTGCTTCTATATTTACATGTACTGCCAGATTCGCAAAGCAATAAGTAGAACCGAGAGAAAGAACCTGGCAATAAAACTCTCGGTCACTCTTTTCAAATAATTGACTCATTTACACATTTTCTTAAAACTAAATGTGGACGAATGTACATTGGTCTCGTGTCAAAATCAATAAGCGTAACCACTGGAAATACATACCTTCTGGTGCGTACCATCTGGTACGAAGGTATTTCAGAGGCAATGGACATAGAACGGCGGCAGTCTCGCGGAATTTTTAAAAACAAAAAAAAATCTCATACGAACCAAGGCGACCTATTAATAACTAACCTTCTGTTACGATAATTCTAACTACCGAATATTGAAACGTCACTCAAATATTTAGAAGCTGTTTAAATGTTTGAGCAGCTCCTAAATATCACTTTTGGGTATCTGAATATTTAAAGACGTTTCAGTACGTATTTGGTCGTCAGTCTACCTAACACATTTTTCTTATATTTTCTCGAAAAGAAAGAAAGAAATTATTTATACTTATAAATTATATATACTCCACGAAAACATTACAGAAACAAAAAAAAATACAAATTAAAAGACAAATGAGTGAACAAATATTCCTATAAGTTTTCAAGAAATATTAATAATAAGATAGATACTCACTTCAGAACTTTAAAAGCAATTCCTAAGCCGGACATAAGTTGCCATCTCAGAGTTACTGTACATTTAGCAAATTACTTCCGAAAACCTATGAAGGTCAGGAGATGAGTAGGTCAACGTCAGACATGTAATTGACCTCGTTATGCGTTTCGTGAGTAGTTGCACTTATTTGAATGTAGGAAGTCTAAACAACTCTTGACTGACCCCAAAAAAGGAGTCTCTACATTAATTTAGAACAGCCAGCATTCTGAGAACCTTCCTAGTCGGCAATGACGCGGATGATTTTTTAAACGATATTTTGTCATGTAAATATTTTGAGTAAGTATATAATTATGTATATTGTAATTCTTATTGTAAATAAATGTATCTGGGAATTACAAAAAAAAAACAAAATAAAAAATAGAACATACACACAAAAATTTTCTCCCAAAAAGTGTAGGCAGAGATATTTATAAGCCTGCCTTGAGCAACTACCTATGTGATGAATTAGGTTTGAGAGTCGAGACCCTTCGTACCCCATGACGTATTTTCATAAAAAGTAATAGAATAAAATGTACTTTTCATGTTTTTAATAGATACTTAGTTAGGTAAAAGAAAGAAAGAAAGAAAAAACGTTAAATTCGTACAGAGAATGACATAATACAATAGATTTTATGTAGATACATAATTCCGCACAAAACAAAAAAGAGGCAAACACACGAACGAAAGAAATAATATAAAATAGTGGGAATTTGGCACCCATACATTTAGTAAAGCCATCAAGTGCCATCCTAATGCACAAATTAGGCCCTCTCTCGCTATTGTAAAACATCGCTGGGTTGCAGAGAGGGCCACGAGGCCACGAGGTACACGGAATCACCTTCAAATTGAGCAAAGCCGTGGACAGAACTTAGTGAATTAAGTATATAGACTTACTTAATAAGTAATTATATAATTACTTAAGTAGCGAAGTACCTATATAATTCACTAAGATTGATTAATGATGTATACCTACTTTAAAACTTCAATACTCGTTGATGACTTTTGAATTTGATCAAACTAGGTATTCGTTTTATAGTTTACTAATATAGTAAAGCCTCTTAATGCCATTAATACGTACAATGATGACTGTGTCTCAGAAGAGGTAGGCAGTATTACCTTGAGTGAATTCACAGTTCACACTTTGTTTGTTTAGTGTTTGGAACAATTGAAACTGTTTAATAAGATAGCCTACTCTGTTGCATTAGAGGTTACCCTGTAATAATAGATATAGATGTGAAATAAATAAAAAAAAACAAAAATTTCGCCAATCATTTTATTACTTCCACTATTATGGGCATAGCTATCTGGAAAATAGATAATTATAATGTTTTTAGCAGCAACTATGACATCGGAAGTTCGTCGAAAACCAATGATGATGACGTGTCCTAATCAATACATTTTTTGAAATTTCCTCCCATATCATTGGTTTTGGACAAACTGTTCATACCGCCATGCTCGCCCTGCAGGCAAGGTTGAGCCTCAAAGAGAAAGTATAATCTCAATCACCGTGCCCTTATAGGTACTATGACCTACGTATTATTTACAAAATTCTTTGTATCTGATCATTGGTTGCGTTTAAAAGTCAGAATGCTGCATTGTTTTCTATTGTCTCATCTAAAAATGTAGTTATCTGTGGTCAAATACAATAAATGACGATTTGTTTGTTTGTTTTGCAACATGTATGGTAGCTACAGACATAATAGCTAGACTTAAATGGCGGGAATTGGTTGTTTAGACGTCTCATTGTTGCTATATTGTATATGTATATGTAGATTCTCAGTTCAATTGAATTCACCTGTTTAAAGAAGAAAATAAAATAAGTCGTGTGTAACATTAGAAAAATTAATGCGGTACGAAGTTCGCCGGGCCAGCTAGTTCTAAATAGAAACATCGAAAATGTCAAAAAAAAACCGGTCATATGTGAGTCGGACTCACAAAGTACTCCGTACCAAAACGGCAAACAGATCACGTTTGTTGTATGGGAGCATTTGTTTTTATAGCGGCAACATAAATACATCATCTGTGAAAATTTGAACTTTCTAACTATCACGGTTCATGAGATATAGCCTAGTGACAGACGGACGAACGGACAGATGCACTACGGAGTCTTGGGGCGGGGCCCCAAGTGATTAATTCTACGTCCTCGTCGTCCGCCCTGGACCCCAACCTGCTTCCGGTAACGCAGTGGCAGGTTGGGTGACCGAACGTCTTAATCCTTACTTGTGACCATTAAAAGCGATTTTATTATTACGATGAATAATCCTGTAGAGACCCCCGGTCCCGACACTGCCCTTTCCCGGGCGGTGTCGGCCGACAACCTTATGCACGAACAAATGACTCCGATGCCTATCGATTTGGGGGCTCGCACCGCGCTGCCTAGTCGCAGCGCGATGTCGACGCCCCAAGGAACTGATGCTGCTGGGACTGACGATGGGTCAGCTCCCAGCAGTGTGAAGAAGAAGGGCCGCTCTTCTGCGACGAAGAAGAGGACCCTCGAGGAGAAGGGGGGCCCGCCGCGCGACCGTAGCACCAGCTGCTCCGGGTGGGGGTCCCTCCTCTCCAGCGATTCGGAGGAGGAGGTGCCGGTCAAGACGGTGCGTACGCGTCTCGACGCGTACAGAAGGCGACCGCCAACTCCTCCTCCGTCCTCGGTCCAACTGTCCCAGCGAAGTCGCCGGGAAATCGGTGGGCCGCCCGCGCGGGAGCTGATGAGCGTGTTTGCCTGCATGAACGCGGCCATGCGGGGCAACAGGAACGTGGCGGGGAGGAAGAAGATTGTGGCTTCACTGGTGGACGAAGCCCAATCTTCCCTCAACAAGCTCCTCGCGCGGAGCGTCACCAAAGAGGAGGCGAGGCTCCGGAAGCAGGTGACGAGCCTGGAGGCGCCTGTCAAGGCGCCTCCCGGTGCCATGCTGCCGCCTCCTCCTCCGACGGCTGGACCAGCGCCGAAGACGGCGACACCCACGGCGCCCACCACGGCGCCCACCAAGGCGTCCACCACGGCGCCAACCACGGCGTCCACCAAAGCGCCCACCACGGCGCCCAACACGGCGCCCGGATCGCCGCCACAGCCTGTGCCGACTATGGTACAGGTCCTGACGGCGATCGAGAGGCGCCTCGCGGTCCTGGAGGACCGGGCGTACCGCCCTCCGCTTCTCATACGCGGCGGCTGTTGGCGGTTCTCCCGCTCCAGGACCAAGCGGCACACCCGCTGTCCGCCGCCCCGCTCCGCCCCTGTCCGCTCTAGCGTACCGGTTGCCGGCCGAGACCGCGGCCCAGGCGCGGAAGGCGTGGGGCGCGGCCAGAAGAGCGGCACCCCTGCCGCCTCCTCTACCTCTAACGCTCCCGCTGCTTCTTTACATCCCTCCGGACGGGAGGGATGGGAGGTAGTGGGGACAAGAAGAGGAAGACGAAGGCCGCCAAGAAAGCGGCCAAGAAAGTGGCCAAAGCCGCCGCGGCGAAGACGCCGAAGAGGCCCCACGCTCCTCGCTCCACAGCCGTCGTCCTTACGGTGACGACGGAGGGTGTGGAGAGGGGTGTGGGATACGCTGATGTCCTGAGGACCGTGAAGTCCTCAGTCAACCTCTCAGCCCTCGATATCCAGGGGGGTCTCCGGTGCAAGACGACACGCACCGGGGCTCGCCTCTTCGAGGTCTCCGGCGCCTCCAGCGGCCCTAAAGCTGACGCCCTAGCAGCGCAGCTTAGGGACGCGCTAGACGCAGAAGCCGTCCGCGTCACCAGACCCACCAAATGCGCTGCGTTGCGCATCACGGGTCTGGATGACGCGGCCACGACGGAGGAAGTAATCTCCGCCGTCGTGGAGGCGGGCGGCTGCCCCCGTGACCAGGTGAAGGCTGGAGACATCTCCTTCGGCTCCACTGGTCACGGGATGACAGTCGTCCAGTGCCCCGTCGCGGCGGCACTGAAAGTGACGGACGGACGAAGCCTCCTCGTAGGGGGCTTCCTAAAGGCGCAGGTGCACCTTCTTCGTGCCCGGGAAACCAGATGTTTCCGGTGCATGGAGGTGGGGCACGTCGGAGTGCAGTGCACAGCGGAAGTCACCGTGGGCGATCGGTCCTCCGCTGCAGCCGGCCCGGTCACAAGGCAAGTGCCTGTGATGCCCCGCCTCGCTGCTTTAGATGCGAGGCGGAGGGCAAACCTGCGAACCACCGGGTCGGCAGCACAACCTGCGCCGCCTCGAGGCCAAAGCCTCGTCCGTCCGCGAGCGGTGGGGTTGCCGCTACTGCACGGCCAGATGTTTCTCGGCGGGATGCTGATATGGACGTCCATTAATGTCTGACGCCCATATCCGCATCCTGCAAGTGAATTTGAACCGCTGCCGCGCTGCTCAAGATCTTCTGTACGACGAGGACGGCTCGGCCTGTTTTATCTTCGGGGGGTCCGCCGCAGACTTTTATCTTCGGGGGGTCCGCCGCAGACAACTCGCGCCTTGCTATTATTGCAAGGGGCCGCGGGTGTGTTGCGGCGGAATATGATGGGTTGGCAGTCGTGGCCACCTACATCTCGCCGACACTGGACGAGACTCAGTTTGAGCTATGGCTCACTGAGCTCGACGTCGTCTTCGCTGCGTGCCGTCCTCGCCCTGTCCTGCTCCTGGGAGACTTCAACGCCTGGAGTGAGGCGTGGGACTCCCGGGAAACCAGGGACAAGGGGAGGCTTCTTGAGGACTGGACCAGAACACGTGGTCTGGAGGTCCTCAACCGGGGGAATGTCGCCAACGACAAGGAAGCAGGTGTACTGGTGGTCGCCGGAGATTGCACAGCTGCGCGCAGCATGCATCTCCGCCCACCGCCAGTACACCAGGTTTCGCCGGAGGCATCGCCGCCCAGACGACGCGGCAACCCGAGAGGCGGAGCTTTATCAGGCTTACAGGGAGGCTAAAGGTAATCTCCAGGAGACAATAAAGCGGGCCAAGACGGCGGCCCGCGAGGAGCTCCTGGAGACCCTGCAGCAGAACCCATGGGGGCGCCCGTACCTACAGGTCAGGGAGAAACTCCGACCTAGGGCGCCCCCACCGACCCAGAGTCTCCAGCCGCAGCAGCTGGAGCGGGTCATGGGCTCCCTGTTTCCGACGAGCGCGGAGGAGCACGTCCCTCCGCGCATGGCTCCGTCTCTGCCCGACGCGGATAGCATCAGTGAAGACGACGTACCCGAAGTCAGGGTGGGGGAGCTAGGTGCGGCAGTACTCCGGCTTAAACGCCGGAAAATCACTGCCCCCGGACCCGACGGTATTCCTGGCCGTGCATGGGTCCTGGCCCTCGAAGAACTCGGGCCTCGACTGATGGGGCTCTTTAGCGCATGCCTCGAAAGGGGCCAGTTTCCCAAGGTGTGGAGGACGGGGAAACTGGTCCTGATCCGTAAGGCGGGGCGGCCGGTGGACTCACCGTCCGGATACCGGCCGATCGTGTTGCTCGACGAGGTGTGTAAGCTCTTTGAGCGAATTATCGCGGAACGCCTCGTCGAGCATCTCTCGACGGTGGGGCCAGACCTGGCGGACAACCAGTACGGTTTCCGTCGGGGACGCTCCACGGTGAGCGCGATCATGCGCGTCAAGAGCCTGACGGAGGAAGCAGTCTCGCAGGGCAGGGTGGTGGTGGCGGTGTCTCTTGACATCCCCAACGCGTGCAACACCTTGTCATGGAGCTGCGTTAGGGAGGCGCTCGTGTATCACGAAACGCCTCTCTACCTCCGTCGTATTGTCGGGGCCTATCTCTCGGAGAGGGCCATAGCTTTCCCCAGCTGGCTCGGGCCAGCTCGGCGAGATGTGTCGTGCGGTGTTCCGCAGGGGTCGGTCCTGGGGCCGCTTCTGTGGCACATCGGCTACGACTGGGTGCTGCGGGGTGCGTTGCCTGAGGGCGTCGGCGTAACGTGCTACGCCGACGATACCCTCGTCACGGCGCGGGGTGCAACGTACCAGGAGGCAGCACTCAAGGTCACGACGGGTGTTGCTCAAGTCGTGGGTCGGATACGGCGGCTGGGACTGGAGGTGGCCTTGCACAAGTCCGAGGTTCTGTGTTTTCACAGACCTCGGAACTGTCCACCTGAAGGTTCCAGCATAAATGTGGGAGGCGTTAGCATCGGCATCAAGCCCTCGATGAAGTATCTAGGGATCGTACTTGATAGCCGATGGAACTTCGGACCACATTTCCGAAGTTTGGTCCCCAAGGTGACACGGGCATCGGTCGCGCTTTCGCGACTGATGCCCAACCTAAAGGGACCCAACGCTTCCTGCAGGAGACTGTACCTGGGGATCGTGCGGAGTATGGCCCTATACGGGGCTCCCGTATGGGCGGCGCGGTTGACGGCCAACAACTCAACGCTCCTTAACAGACCGTTGAGGACCTTGGCCGCCAAACAATAAGGGGCTACCGCACGATCTCCGGAGAGGCTGCATGTCTCCTAGCCGGGACCCCTCCATGGGACCTGGAAGCGAGAGCCCTTGCGTCATTGTTCCAATGGCGCAAGGAGGCGCTGGAGCGGGACCACAGGCCTGCGTCTCGAGAAATCGATGACCGGCGGTCCCAACTCCGACAGGATCTCATGGAGTCATGGAGGGTGCGACTTGAGCAACCCAAGTGGGGTGCCACCATCATCGCGGCGGTGAGACCGATCATGGACGATTGGCTGCAGAGGCAGCATGGTGACCTCACGTATCGTGCGACGCAGATCGTTACCGGGCATGGATGCTTCGGTAGCTATCTGTTTCGCATCCGTCGTGAGGTCACACCCCGGTGTCAACACTGCGAAGTTTCCGACGACGACACCGCACTCCACACGTTGGTGGAGTGCTCAGCGTGGGCGAGTCAGCGCCGGGACCTCGTAGTGGGTCTGGGCGTGGATAAACTCTCGCTGGAGACCATGCTTCAAGCCATGGTCTCCAGCGGGAGTAGGTGGAACGCGGCCGTGTCCTTCTGCGAGCAAGTCGTGCTCGCGAAGGAGGCGGCCGAGAGGGAGAGGGAGCGTACCCTCCCCGCCGAGTTCCGTAGTCAGCGGCGAGGGCGCCGCAGACTCATCTACGCCCAAGACCATCGACCTCCATGATCGGGGCCTGAGGACGGCGGGATCGCCACCCGTCGTCCTTACAGAAGCAGGCTAGAAGGGTTGCGTGCTGCGGGGCCTTTGCCCCATAGCACGCAACCAGATTCACTCACTGACGCGGGATAAAACCCTACCCCAACGACGCGGGATTCTCATCCCGACCCAACCCCCGCAGAGACCACAGGGGTGGTCAAAGTCCGCCGGGCGCCACTGGAAATACGTTCTGCTTGTAACCAGAGAGGCCCGGCAACGGACGTTGCAGCGGCCGCGGCCTCGGTCGCGGAACTAAAAAAATAAAATAAAAAAATAAAAAAACTACAGTCTTAGTAATAAGGTTCCCGTTTAACCCTTTGGGAAGGGAACTGTAAAAATGACGCGAAGCATAAATTTAATTTTTTGGAATGCTATAGTGAGGATTTCTATACACTGTCCATCACAAGACAATTCAATAAAAACGATACAATTAGTTGTAAATACAGAGAGAGAGTTGGATATTGAGGTCATGGCCTTGGCCACTTGGCCAACACGCCACTAACGACTTATCCGTTGACATCAGACGCAACTGGTGCAAAAACTTGATGAAAAATGTTTTTTTGGACCAAATTGCGTATAGGTCAATATATTTCTATACTGTTTTAATACTCGTGATTTAAATATATAAACGAAACCCTAATATAGGAAAATACTATAAAGAACAGCTTGAACTACAAACTAAATATCCATAATAAATAAGTGGTACCTATTTCAAACCGGGTCCTCTAGGTCCATAACACAGGCAGCATTCCCGCGCTGGATTGCTGATGAGAGTCTTTGCGCGAAAAGGCTGCCTGCCTATTCGTGGATTTAATTGGTTTTCTTTATTACCTATCTCAAAGAGAATGCTTTGATAATTTTTAAATTTTCATCCTTTTCATTCTTATATCTTAGCGGGTCTTCGCGAAAATGCTTCCCGCCCTGTCCATACTCAGTTCATTTCTGTACCTTTCCTTTCATAACTCTCTGTATCTTTCTTTTTCTATTTCACTTCTGTCTACTTATGTCCATCCTAAGGTTGCCTGTAAGAGATCACTCTTGGTGATAAGGCCGCCATTTGTATATATATATAAGAATATTCTATTCTATTCCATTGGTTTGTACCAACCGAAACCCGTGAACATGTTTAGTGCATTGCAACTATTTCTCTATTTCTTATTCTATTCTTGTTTGTACCGGTTAATTCATGAAACGGCAGGCCCAATTTTATCGGTACTTTCGCTGGCAAATAACTGATGTTGTATGCAGTAACATAGGCTCTAAAAACTATCAAAGCGGGCGCCCAAAAGTTTGTTCATCAAATTATAGGTACCTACGTCTAATTCTGTGTGTTTTTAAAGGTAAAATTTCGAGGTGACAACATTATTTGTAAGTCCAACAAGCTAGGCTTACGTTTAGAAAATGCAACTAGCCATATCGAGAACTGTTCAACAATTATCATTATCTAATGCTAACGACTTAATGCGTAATGCTATAATGTGATTATCTTAAAATACCTCGGAATGCGCGCGTATCTCAACTACGCAGATTAGGTAAACATCAAACTGTGATCCTGATGGAGAAGGCCAGAAATCCAGGCCAGATTCTGTTTTACAATAGCATTAAGCTGAGAGAGGGTCTGATTTGTGCATTGGGATGGCACTTGATGGCTTTACCGGCGCTGGTGTATGGGTGCCCAATGCCCACTTTTTTATTCTATTTCTTTCGTTTTTAACGATTTGTTTATTTTCATTTCGTTTTTTGGTTGCCTCTTTTTTGTTTTGTGCGGAATTATGTACCTACCTATTATCCATTGTATTGTGTCATTCTGTGTACAAGTTAAACGTTTTTCTTTCTTTCTTTATTATTAAACAACATCTCAAACATCGACACAAAACCGACTTCATATTACCGGAATGGGACCACCACATTGAAATGGAACTATTCGGAAGGCAAGGAGGGTATGGGGGGGAGGGGCCAGCTCCCCCCCGCAGCGAGACGGTGAAGTGCGTAAATGCATCACCGACCACATTAAAAAAAAAAGAAAAACCGAAAAGAGTCGGATTGATCTAAAACCATTAGATACTCTTATTAAAAAAAAACTAGTTATCCCGGCGAATTTTGTATCGCCTCAAAAAAAATATATTTTACTATATCACATGCAAATGTATGTATTATTAATTATAATTGAAAAACGCGACGGACGGACAGACAGACAAATTGTCGTATTAAATATATAGATCCCCTTAAACTTTAGTAGGTTTTGCTGTGCAATTGATGTATATTTTTGAATTATTTCTAGTACTAAGTAAGTTACTGTACAAAATGTTTATTTGATGCTTATAAATTTAAGGGCGATAATTTTTTTGCTGTGAATTTTAATTTATCTCAAAAAAATTGTTGAATTGAGAACCTCCTCCTTTTTTGAAAGTCAGTTAAAAAAGAATACTTACTTTTTTATTCGTAGTCCTTTTTAACGCCAGACCGAAAACGAGCTTTTTAAAGGCCAATAAATAAGTACCTATACATAAGGTTATAGTTTAAAAAACAATGGCAAAAAATTATCTCATTATTTAAAAACGCCCATAAATATTATATATGCTAAAGTAATTTATTGTTTATTTTGCGATTTTACAAGTATCTAAATGTTCCAATAGAAGCCGGCATTAAATCTAGATTTTTATAAGATTATCAACGATTATTTATAACCGTGAGGCCCGTGCGCCAGCCAATCACAGCCAATGATGTCGTGCTACACTACCTTGTCACTTTGACAGATCACAGAATACTCCGCGTTTTTTTGTCGATGGTGTTGTTTTGTGTGCTTTTTCATAAAATATCATTGGCTTTTTCTGTTTTTATGCAATAATTCGTACTCTGCGACCTTTTGCTATTTTATCTATTACGACAACATACTCGTAACCTACAATATCAAAACACAATCTTTACTTTCCGGCTTTCTTGATGGAAAATGACTTCACTTATGGAGTCTACAAGTGACGCTGAATCGTTCGACATATTTTTCGGGTATGTGCGCTCATCTTTTGTGTCAGACAATTGCTAGTATGGGCAACTGCCATTGTTCTTTATTTTGTTTTAAATTTGACAGATTCATATGCCGTTTCTTTGAATCGTGTTGTATCACCGTTGAAAAGTAGGTATTTCGTCATTTTCGTCAATATAAGATAATGCCAGGTGTACTAACTGTACAGTAAAGTTCGATTGAGAGTATTCACATATATACGTATACATATATTATTAGGTTGTTTATTATTCCGAGTATAGTCCGAAGTGCCCAGGACTTTAATTGGCTGTGCCATAGCGGCTGGCACGTAAGATTTTATTGCCTTTTATCAACATTTCATCGCAAGGCAACGGGTTTCAAATTTATTTTTGAAAATTATAATATAGCTCCTTATTTTATTAAATTAATTCGGCCATTTTGTACATAACCCACTTTCTAAAGTACCCGGTGACGGCGATAGCCTTGTCCCCTATCACGTGGGACTAAAAATACTGGCAAATTGTGGGTGTGTAAGGGGCTTCTGCCTTCCCCTTCGGGATATAGGCGTGATATGTGTGTGTGTTTGTTATCCCCGAGAATAAAAACTACATTGAAAGATGTATTGAACGGCTAGCTTCGCGGAAACTAGGAATACTGAATATGGTAAAGCGATTCTTTACACCGCACCAGAGGTGTCTGCTTTACAAGACGCAGATTAGGCCCTGCGTCGAATACTGCTCTCACCTCTGGGACGGCTCCGCGAAGTATTTGCTGGACGCTCTCGACGCTATGCAGCGACGCGCTATCCGTATTATAGATTGTCCGGAGGTAACGGGAAGCCTTAAGCCGCTAGCTCAGCGCCGAACAATAGCTTCCTTGGCCGCATTCTACCGAATTTACCACGGTGAGTGTTCTGAAGAGCTCTTCAATCTGAGCCCACCCTCTTCCTCCCGATCCCGAACAACGCGTGCCGGGCAGAGATGCCACTCCGACACTAGTGACGACTCCGACGATAGTGGCCTGGAACGCCCTGCCTGTGCACGTGTTTTCTCCCACAATAATCCTGGGTTCTTTAAGCGGAGCGTGAAGAGGCACATCAGTATATTGTCAAGTTGAGGGCCACTCTCTATAGTATTGTGCTGTGAGAGTGGCCCACAATCGCTAGACGTCGTCGTCACGACTTACCACCAGGTGGGCGGCGTCAATTTGGCGAACCCAATATAAAAAAAGAGTATAGTCCGAAACGCCCAGGACTTTAATTGGCTGTGCCATAGCGGCTGGCACGTAAGATTTTGTTGTCCTTCATCAACATTTCATCGCAACGCAACGGGTTTCAATTTATATTTCAAAATTACAATATAGCTACTATATACTTTTAAATAAATTCATTCGGCTATTTTGGACATAACCCATTATAATTGTGCCCGGTGACGGCAATAGGCTTGCCCCCTTACCGTTACGCCCATTACGTGGGAAAATAATTGCAAATAGTGGGTGTGTAATGCACCTCTGCCTACCCCTTCGGGATATAGGCGTGATATATGTGTGTGTGTTTATTATCCCCGAGGACCCCCCGTTTTACCAATAATTTTGTTGGTGCCACGTTTAAGTCAGCAAGCTTATTGCATTAAAAAGTACATAATTGTATTTCTCATATTGCGGTAATCGATGTGCATCAGCCTTGGTTTATGGTTGTTTCAAGCTCTGAACCTTACCTTGGATACTTTCAGTTGGGACCAGACCTTCGCTGTGACGGTCACTGGCGGTTACCCTTCACCCTTGAACATTGTTTAACCCTTAGTTATGCGTATGCCCTTCCTCCCTCCTTTTTAAGAACTAACAGAAGGTTACTTGTTTCATCTAATAGTTTTGCTTACATACTATGTAACGTGGGTCCTGGCTGTTGCAATTTAGGTTTGGATACCAGAAGGGTTATTGATTTTCTGTAGTAGGTATACCCGGTATTACACAGTTACAGCAAGCCACAGGGATTTTTTTTGAGTGCATACCTAGGGGCGGACCTAAAAGAGAAACCCGGTTACAGCAATAGGCTCGCCTCCTATTACTCTGTAACCAACAAAATTATTGGCAGAATGTAGGTATGTGTTGTATGTACCTAATGTTTAATTCAATACAAATAATTTTGTGTTCTAGATATAACCTACAGTAACTGTATATCTAATATTGATAACCTTATCGATCACGAGCATTGTTGTGCAACAGATAACGGATGCGGGAGTGAAAAGCATGTGAAAGAACCATTATCTATCCATCCATCCAAAATCAGTCAATAAGGAAAGTGTCTACGACTAAAATAAATATTTTAAATATATTATTTTGTTAAATAAAGAATTCCACAAGAGATTCGAATATTATATTCAATCAAATTAACTTGTAAAAGTGACGTCATAGGCTTTTATTTCATACAATTTTCTACGAGCTTTGCGGTTTTGACTTTTTAATAAAAGAAGATGATTTGACTGTCAAGTCAAATCACCTTCTTTTATTAAAAGTCTTCTTTTATTAAAAATTCTTTACTGTCAAGTAATGAACCGTATTTACGCACTGCTGGGTATATACATATAGGCCTCCCCCAACGGACGTCACAACATTGGGTTGTGCTGTCCGCATACGAACAATATTTATTCATAACTAGCTAATAAATACCTGAAGTTACCCGAATAGTTTTATCGTTTTCAACTCCCTAAACTAAAACACAGATCCTCGAGACACAGATCTAAAGGTCAGTCTATATAGTTGGTTTGATGATCTGATGGTGGCACTTTTCACTTCGCAAATTAGGTACGCTTATAACCCCTAAAACGCTTACATACATCCCCCGCTGGGCAGGCACTACTTACAAGTCCACTTGTAGACTAGGCTAAAACGTACTGTCATTTCTGGATTTCAAATTATCTCAGACAAACAGAAACAGGTTACGTGCTATTAAATTAACCCACTTTCTAAATTAGTGTTTGCTATGAGAGTGGCCCTCAATCGCGGACGTCGCCATGGCTTTTCATCAGGCGTCATCTGAAATAAAAAACTTTGATTAGAAACATAACAGTTTACACCAGTTTCTAAGTAAATGTTACTGGTTCCAGCAGTTAACACATTATGAAGTAATCATGACTAACACAGTATTTCAAATAAAAACCACCGTCTGAAGTTCTAAAGAGCAAAACCGAACCGAAGACTCCATTTGTATTGGTAAATGACCATGACAATTGATTAAAAAAGAACCGATTTTATTGTCGTACTCGATTAAAGAGTGACCTTAATCGATAACTACTCTTTATAATCTATGGCCAGCTGTTTTAATCCGGTATTACTTATATGGTAGCTTCTTAAATGTAGCTCGTATATACAGGTTACTTTGTTTTTGACTGTACCAATATGGCAACGAACCAATATATCTACCTTATAAAGTTGCCCTCAAACAAAACGTGGGTTGCTAGAGCAAATAATCACCCAACTAGTTGATATTTTTAGGGTTCCGTAGTTCAAGTTTCGGAACCCTTATAGTTTCGGCTTTCCTCCTAAGCGGTGAGTGCTACAAACATGAAACTTTGTATGTGTGCATTTACTACGTTGACAAAGTGCTAAAAGAAAGTTATGAAAAATATTTCTTTTTGGGTTCCTCCCCTACACGTAACCGGAACTTGTTTTTTTTTCTTGAGTCTACCGCGGAGTGTATATAGGGTATCATTAGATATGTCTTTCAAAAACATTGAAGGGCCTACCTCGAGTTAGATGTTAGATCTATCAAGACTTAAGTATATGTAATTAAAATATGATTTTGTCATACATTATACTTATTCCCTTCGTTTTTTTCTCAGGTACGTTGCTGTTTCAATAACTAGGTTATCAGTGCCAGATAAAACAGTTTTGCAACATTGAACAACAACTTGTAGAGGTTTGGATTTATTTTGATATTATTTAACTTATTCACATTTTATTTACACAAACAAAAAAAAATATCGGCCAAGTGCGAGTCGGATTTGCTCACGAAGGGTTCCGTACCATTATCTCTAAATACGGCAAAAAAAAAACATGTATGTTGTAATTTGTTGTTATAGCGGATACAGAAATACATGATCTGTGAATATTTCAACTGTCTTATCACGGTTCATGAGATACAGCCTGGTGACAAACAAACGGACGGACAGCGGAGTCAGGTAGGGTCCCGTTTTACCCTTCGGGTGCGGAAACCTAATTAAATAAATAAGTACAGTACTCGTGTAAAAATTCCTCCGCGTCATTGCTAAATGCGAAGATTTCCAGAATGCTGGCTGCGTTGCCATGTCGAATAGTTAATACGAATTCTCTGAGCCAGGAAAATACCACTCACACGCATTAACTACTTTATAGTGTGAAATAAAAAGAAAGCTTGATATTTTAAGACATTTCACATATTTTTCTACAATCGATTTCTCGTGGGGATACATCTACATTCTACATGATTTCTTATGTAAATGCTCGTATTTCTTCTATCTTTATACAATTCTCGTTATCGAGACGCAGATCTCGTGAATCGTTTGGAATTTTATCATCGAGATTGTCGTTTTTGCGGAGTTTACTTTATGCGTATTTTTTGTTACATTATAGATTCCACTAGCGAACGCTTGCAGCTTTGCCCGCTTGACAAATTATACTAAAATCTCTCCTCTTGAATCATTCTACGTATCGATTAAAAAAACTGCATTAAAATCCGTTGCTTAGTTTTCAAGAATTAAGCATACGTATACAAACAGTGGGAAACGACTTTGACACTTTTTTTTAAGTCAGGGCAAGCTCGGCCGCTCTTACGTTCATTGCTGGGCGTCTCTGGTATGTACCAGAAGGTATTTCCAGTGGCGCTCGTGGACTTTGGGGACTTTGATACTATGTTATGATTATTGTTTTATTTTGTTTTGCAAATCGTCATCATACAGTTGCCCTTATACCAATTATCAGGGGTCGCATCACGTGCCTGCACACGTCATCTTCTCAGTCACTCCCTCCATCCATTCCAGCCATCACTTCACTTCTAATTTAAGTTGCCACGTTGGATGGCGATACTTATTCTTTGGGCCAGAAAATAGCCAGCCTTCTGGTCCTGAGAAGCATCGATTAGGCGTTTAGCATTGTCTCTATAAAGGCGGCGAGCACTCTGACCCCAGGACCCCAGTTTCTCAACTCCAAAAAGGTCAAATATTTAATCACCTGCTAGGTTAGCATATTTTCGCCGTTTGAGGCCTTCAGCCGATACATAACACATAATAATGTGGTCGACTTGGACCACGACAAACTGGGACCGTGGTCCCAATTTGCCTGAATAGCGGTTTTTTTTTTTTTTTTTTTTTTTTTTTTTTTTTTTTTTTTTTATATTTAGGTCGACAAATTGACGCCACCCGCCTGATGGTAAGCTGAGGCGACGTCTGGCAATTGAGGGCGACTCTCACAGTACACAGGAATACTATAGAGAGTGGCCCTCAACTTGACGACCCAGTAATGTGCCTCTTCACGCTTCGCTTAAAGAGCCCAGGGTTATATGTTGGAGGAAACACGTGCGCAGGCAGGGCGTTCCAAGCCACCATCGTTCGGCAGAGAAACGATCGTTTAAAACGCTCGGTTCTCGCGAAGACGGTTTCCACGGTATGAGGGTGACATCTCTGGCCGGCACGCGTTGTTCGGGATCGGAAGGGAGAGGGTGGGATCAGGTTGAAGAGCTCTTCAGAACACTCACCGTGGTAAATACGGTAGAACGCGGCCAAGGAAGCAATTGTTCGGCGCTGGGCTAGCGGCTCAAGGCTTCCCGTTACCTCCGGACAGTCTGTAATGCGAACAGCGCGTCTCTGCATAGCGTCGAGTGCGTCCAGCAAATACTTCGCGGAGCCGTCCCAGAGGTGAGAGCAGTATTCAACGCAGGGTCTAATCTGCGTTTTGTACAGCAGACACCTCTGGTGCGGTGTAAAGAATCGCTTTACCTTGTTCAGTATTCCTAGTTTCCGCGAAGCTAGCCCAATACATCTCTCAATGTATTTTGTGTTATTGAGCTCTCGACGAACGTCTATGCCAAGGATGTCTAGATTGTCCTTCATTGGTAATATTGCATTCTGAAGAGTGGGTAGGGGAAGGAAAGGGGATTTTTTCGCTGTAAATGCACACGCCTGTGTTTTGTGGGCATTGAACTCGACCAAGTTCTCGGCACCCCATTGGGAGATACTGTCGAGGTTTCGGTCGAGATCACCCACGAGATGTCGTCTCTCCTCCTCTATCACAGATCGCCCCGCCGTCGGACGAACCGAGTAACTCCCGTGCAATGTACTGTCATCTGCATAGCAATGAATGTTCCCGAGGGAAAGCATATCATTGATATGCAGAACAAAGAGAGTTGGTGACAGTACGGACCCCTGCGGTACCCCGGCATTCACTTGCAAGAAGCGAGAAGCCTGGCCATCGCAGAGGACCCGCACTCGGCGCTCGTTTAAAAAACTGGCAATCCAGCTGCACAGTTGAGGAGGTAGACCATATGCCGGAAGCTTGGAAAGGAGCGAAGCATGCCAGACCCTATCGAAAGCTTTGGCGATGTCCAGGCTAATAGCCAAGGACTCGCCGAACTTTTCCATAGCCTCACCCCATACATGCGTGACGAATGCCAGGAGGTCGCCCGTTGATCGTTTTGGCCTGAAGCCATATTGCCGATCATTGATTAGCGAGTGATCCTCCAGGTATCGCATGAGCTGCTTATTAATAAGAAGCTCGAGCACCTTGCAAATGACTGAGGTGACAGCTATGGGTCGATAGTTGCCTGGATCGGATCGATCCCCTTTCTTGGGGATCGGTTGTACGTTCGCCTCCTTCCAGGCCTCCGGCACGAGGCCTGTAGAGTATGACAGGCGGTACAGACGCGTTAATACTGGAGACAACTCAGCAGCACATTTTCGTAGCACCACCGCCGGAATGCCGTCAGGGCCACTGGCTTTCCGCGTGTCGAGTGACCGCAGCACTGCCCGTACATCACATTGCCTGATAACAATATCAGGCATAGTGTGGCCACAGTTGGCGATGGCGGGGGGCTGCAGCCCACGGTCATCGACCCGGGAATTAGCCGCAAAGAGGTCTGCGAGCATGTCCGCCTTCTCTTGGGCTTTGTGAGCCAGTGATCCGTCAGGAAAACGCAGTGGTGGCAGCGAGGGTTGACAAAAATTTGACTGTACGGCTTTGGCCAGTTGCCAGTATCCACGGCTGCCCGTGGGATGGGATGTGAGCTCCTGACCAAGCCGCGCGACGCGCTGGGCATGCGCTCTCTTGAAGGCCCTCTTGCTGAACCTAGTGGCCCGATTGTACGCTGCTTTGAGGCGGTTCACGTTCGGGTCACGTGCCGCCCGAGCCCTGACCCAGGCGCGATATGCCGACTGTTTTTTCTGGACAGCCTCGGCACATTCACGCCCGAACCAGGGGCGAGCTTTGCGGATGCTGGCGACATCAGTGAAAGGGATATAATATTCTATCCCTAGACTGATCTCGCCAGCAATGGCAGCAGCGCTATCCGAAGGCGCCTTCCCTACAAAGCAGCGCTGGCTCCACGGGACGGACGCAAAGTAATCGCGGAGACCGTCCCAGTCTGCCGACGAGTAGTGCCATAGTCGTCGAGTCATTTGTTCAGCACGAGCAGGTGGTGGCACTTGGAAGCTGGCGTGCACCACACAGTGGTCGGAAGTGCCCAGTGGGGCGCGTACCGACACACTGTACTCGGCTGGGCGACTCGTCAGCAGTAGATCCAGCAAGGCGGGCGTGTGGTCTGACCTGTCAGGTATCCGGGTGATCCCCAGTACCATCTGGGTCAGCCCGTGGGAGAGAGCGAATGCATGGGCGGTTCGTCCCGCATGATCGGTCCTAAGGGACCCCAGCCACTCAACGTGATGACCGTTAAAGTCCCCCAAGAAAACCAGGTCAGCGTTCGGGAACCGCACCTGCGCATCGTCAGCCATCTCGCTGAGGTATTCGAAAAGCCTTGTTGTCCCAGTGTCCCCTGTGTGGGAGCGGTAGACGCACACGTAGATCTGGCTCATGGAGCCATGATCCACGTGCAGCCAAAGGACGGAGTAGGAGGGGTTCTCCAGACAGCGCAACCGGCGGCAGCAAACATCCGCCCTAACGAACACGCACACCCCGGCTTTATCGCGGAATTGTTCCTCAATGATATAGCCCGGGTAACAGAGGTACGACGTGTCGTCAGGGCGGCGTATCTGTGTCTCCGTTAGGAACATCACAGAAGGCCGTGCCGACTCCAGGTGATGGTGGACGGTATCGAGGTTTGCATGGAGTCCGCGGATATTCGCGAACTCCACCTCAAACGAAGTCAACTTTGTGGGGTTTCTAGGGGCCGCTGTGTACCGTCTATTATATTGTTGCACTGTCATTGTGAAATATGGGGAAGCGTGAAGACAGGGCGATATTTGGTGCGGCAGTAAGTGACAAAGTGCAGAGGCTAGCTTCGTCTAGAACCGTGTGGTTAGGTCGGAGCCGACCCGCCGGACGGAAGGGCTCCCAAACCTCCCTGATGCAAGGCCGCCGCTACCCCACACCGGTTACCACCCGGAGCGGCGACCCCACAACAGGATTATGCGCAACATGTGGGGCAGCCTACTGGGGTGGTTGGTCCCAGGCGGGCCCCATGACTATGTTGCGGGCGGCCGCGGCAACGCCGCACTAGACTCCGCTTCGCCCCCACTGGACCCCTGCCTGCCGCACCATACACCGTCCCGGGCCCGGCAGTGCAGCTGCTGAACCCCTAACGCAACCCAGCCTGGGCTGGGATACTTGGGGGGGCTTTAGCACAGCTGCACGGTGGTACCCCCCCCGGACCAACGGCCAAAGCCACCACATGGGTACCGTAATATACGAACCTCGTCCGTTAATCAGCAGGTGCGCCACTAGCAGGTGAGGTCGCTGGGGCCCGATAGATGTAAGAAGGGCCCCTTTGCACCCAAAAAAGGTTTTGCATTGGTTGACTGCGACCAAATACCTGTTCCTGCCTCCTATTGTTTACTAAGAACTAGGTATAGTAATCGATCGATATTTGGATATAGACCTCTTCCCGGCCTTATGAGGATGACAGTGTCGACTAAAGTCTTATTCAACTAATGATGCAGCAGAAAATGTAGGTCACGTGACCAAAATAACACATTTTTTGGAATTTCCTGCGATATCATTGGTTATCGACAAACTTTTCAGAGCGCGCTATGTTAAGGGGGTATTGGTCTTGTGCTCGAGTTATCCAGTCCAGTCTCACCGTACCTTACGTTGATACAAGAAATAAGAATACATATTATTTACTAGTGTACTATGCAATACATTCTGCTGTTGCAATAATTGAGCTGAGTTTGTCGATCCGGGTCGAACTCCTAAACGACTGGACCGATCTTTATGAATTCAGATATATGCACTCACGGTGATGGTCACTATGACCGAGCCAAATTTCAAAAAGATCGGTCCAGTCGTTTAGGAGGAGTTCGATCACGAACGAAATACACATACACGAGTCGCCTAAGAAAGAGGTACTATTATTTTTTACATAACTATCAGATGTGTTATGATTCTTATGATTGAGATCAATAATAAAAGATATTGCTTTATAAACAAATTGTTGAAACAATGGCTAATATGTATAATAAACACGAGAAGGCACCGAGCAATACAGACGGTGAGAATACTGCCACTTAATAAAAACTGTTTTCTTATACCTTATGAGAACAGAGACATTTGTTTCAAAATAAATACATACTATAATCACGCCTGTCATCTTCGCTAGTCTCACGTAATTGACGGCGACATTGTAAAGTTCCCAAAATAAAATATATATTTAAAAAATATGTTTTTTGGCAAACTTTTTTTACGGTTACAGCTTTTTTAGATCCTTAAATATAACTTGATTGAAGGACACAGTTATAGTTAACTAGCGGAGGCCCGCGGCTTCACCCGCTTGACAAATTTTATACATTAAAACCTTTCTCGAGAACCACTATCTATTGGTGAAAACCGCATCAAAACCCGTTGCGAAGTTTTAAAGAGCATACATACAGAACGGGCGACTGTTTTAATTGTAATATGTAGTGATGTGGAGCGCAGTAAAAAGATACGTTTTAAAATCAAGTTCCTAGGATGACTAGTTAGAATTTTTCTCATTTCAGGAAAGTTTTTTAGCACTTGTGAACATTTCATGTTATTAGCGGTTACGCCAAATTTTTTCCTGCATCGAGATATTCCAACTTATTAGGATTGTGCTTACTCCAGCCGTATCGTATCGTATCGATACTTAATGAAATTCTAAGATAGGTAAGGTTTAATTAAAACTTGCAATGATTACGTGTAAATGAAGTAATATAGAGGGGTCTAGCCACAGAACTTCGATATCGCCCATAGGTTGTGGAGGTCAGATGGCAGTCGCTTCACGGAAAATATCGAAGGTCAGTCAAATCGCAGTTAGACTAGAAAACCGACCCCAATGAATAAATGATGATGAAATGAAGTAATATAGAACTAAACACCGTGTAAACGATTTGACGTTGTAATTTATGGTGAAGCGAGCATAAATTAATACCTATTTAGTTATCGGAATAATCTCGTGTAAAATGTAATTATAATCGATTATTACATGCAGATAATATTGTTGTTAATTGATTAATTGATTGTCGGAAGATGTACTGAAACACACACACACACTGCAATCCACACCTACAATTTGCCAGTATTTTTAGTTCCACGTAATATGGGGCAAGCCTATTGCCCTCACCGGGCACATTTATAATGGGTTATGTCCAAAATGGCCGAATGAATTTATCAAAAAGTAGCAGTTATTGTAGTAATTTTGAAAAGAAAATTGAAATTTGCCTTGCGATGAAATGTTGATGAAAGGCAACAAAATCTTACGTGCCAGCCGCTATTGCACAGCCAATTAAAGTCCTAGGCGCCTCGGAATATAGTGAAAAGATAGAAAAAGGAATTATTGTTGATAGATGGTTTGGACATGTCGATGATGGAGGAACTGATGAAAGAACTGATCATCCAATGAACTTTAAAAATCACTATAGTCATAAATCTTTAATTAACAACAGTTTCACCAAAGATATAAACCAAATCAGAACATTTATCACGTCTTTTAAAAGTAATGATCAATTAAATTATACTAACGAATAAAATATAATATAACTAAACGGCTAAAATTCTGAACGTAAAACAAGCGTCAAAGAATGCCTCGGCCTCGTTGCTGTCTGGCAATGTTCCTACAAGGCTTACAGTGTTGCCATGTTATAGGGCAATGTCAATTCTTATACTCGCTACTAAAATTCAATCATCTACTGTTTTTTTTTCAATCTAGATTTTAAACAAGCGTTCGACGCAGAATTGACTTTTCAAATGTCTATATCGGTTCCAGTCCTATGATTTAAAGAGCGGATTGGCCAGAAATGACAATCTTTATCTAAGTAACTTAAACTTTTTAAAGGAAGTTAAAGTCTTAACTCAACATCGCTAGGCTCCTGCTTACAGTTAAACGAGACTCGATAGGAATTGAGAGGCAGATATTCAAAGTACCGGGAAATGGCAAGATCATCGCCCCCTTTTACATGGGACCAGTAAAGAAACCTTCGAATTGTTGGCGTATAAATAATAGTTTTAATAAGTTTGAATTAAGAATAGTGTAAATAAGAAATAAATGTATATTTATTATTGTAAAAAAAGCGTGAGCAAACATACAAGTGAAGCTAATAAAAGCGTATTAAAAACCTGTGTTCCCCTTCAGGAAGAAAATGTGATTGCCCTGGGAGTCCATCGGGAGCATAAACAAAACAGTAAATTATTGAGTCTGTCAAAAAGTTATTCCAATGTATGTACAGTCACGAGCATAAATATCTATGGACACATCAGCAATTATATCTGACCAAGCAACAAGACCAATTACATCTCTCTACACGAAAGCATCACTTACATCTTAGGGCCTACTCCGGTTGTAACGAAACTTCGATATCGGTCCAAGTTCTTGTGTATATATTGTATGAATTTGTCATTTGTTTCACGTTCTAATTTTGTTATTTAAAGTTCGAAAGTAATTCGTTCATCAACGCGAGTAGGCGTCCTGTAACACAGTTCCCTGACGTTACCGCTAGGGGCGGTGCGCTGCGCGCTGGTGTGAAATGTATGGGGAATACGAAAACGTATTTCGAGCAAATAACGTAAGGAACTGGTACTAGACACACTGATCGGTGACGTTGAACACTCCATTTCTTTGTATGGGATGGGAAATACAATTATTCTTTTATTTATGGTATTATCAGCCTTTTTATTCTAAAAACGTTTTTTTCTTAGAAGTTGGTTTTATTACGAAGATCGTGTGATATACTCGTAGATATATGACGTGTTCACGTGCGCGGTTCAGTTGTTTATGTAACAAATAGAATATATAAGTGCAATGAATTACTTAAGTGTATATATTTTTATTATTCCAACTATGTTAATTTACTTTCGAATCAGTCAACTTGCAGGTCGGTCACAAAACAGCATTTTAATCACATTTTGTGTCTCTTTCTTTTCATAATTTTATCAGATACCAGGGGCTTAAGAGTTTAATAGTGACATGATAAGTGTTAAGGTAGTGTACCTTAAATAATGTTTCCCGACGGCGACGCGGACGTCCTGTTTAAATTGCACGAACTGTGACTACTCGTGAAAATTAAAAAAAAAACGCACTTGGCTGAAGTGCGTGTCGAGCCACGCACAAGATAAGTTCCGTAGTTACCCATTAAAACCTTTTATAACTCATAAACTAATAGTACCGTTATAGTTTTCTTCAAAATTTATTACATCCACCGTCATGAATTTTTTCAGGATCTTTACGCGAGCCGTTTAGATTTTAGAGGGGGGATGACGCTCTGTTCTCGTGGAAATGGAGACAAAAAATGCAAGAAACCTATACCACACGGGTGGATCCAATAAAATGTATTGTGCGCGTCGTAAAACTTATAATTAACTACATTTAGGTAATACTGAAAGAGGTAACATGTTCATGTTGTTATTGCATTATTAGGAACCCGTTATTAGTTACGACATAACGAAATAATACATGCACGAATCAGAGAACTACTCAATATTATAAAGAGGGATTAAATATTTAAAGGGGCTATCTTTGAGACTACTAAAACTATTCAGATAATTCTTTTTTAAATATTTAGCTACCTTTTTCCGGAGTGCTTACGTATGTAGCTTGTATAGCCTAATTTTTACGCCATCGTCTGACACCAAGCTGTATCTCATGAACGGTTATAGTAAGACAGTTGAAATTCGCAAATGGTGTATTTCTGTTGCCGCTATTACAACAAATACTAAAAAACAGAATAATATGGGGTGCTCCTATACAAGAAACGACTTTTTTTTTGCTATTTTTATAGACAATGGCCGGTTTTTATCCTGGTAATGCGTTCCCACGGAAATTGTTACCGGAAAAACTCTTAAGTGGCACCACGCATCCGCAAGTATAACTATAAATAATCATGTTTAGAAATCCCTCTTTAATTTATGACCGATGTTTTCGTATTTTTCCATACATTTCACACAGTTCCCTAACGTTATCACCAGGAGCCCTCTGGTGTGAAATGTATGGAGAATACGAAATGTATAGTCGAGCAAATTAACGTAAGGAACTGGTACCAGAGTGTCTAGTACCAGTTCCTTACGTTAATTTACTCGAAATACGTTTTCGTATTCCCCATACATTTCACACCAGTGCCCCTAGCGGTAGCGTCAGGGAACTGTGTGAAATGTATGGAGGAATACGAAAACGTTTTTCGAGTAAAATAACGTGAGGAACTCGTACGTACTAGACACACAGACACAGTGTGTATCTACGGATGCAATCTCTCAAAGCATGTCTGCGGTATCTTGTACTGGAAGTGTTAACTGGCCGATTATGTTGATAAAAACTGATGATACGAAGCTATGAAACTGAAGAACAAGGTTTACCTACGTCATAGTACCTACACTACTAATATCAGTACTTACATATAAGCGGTTAGCCGGTAATCTTTTCAAAAGCGTACCTGAGAATGAAACGTAAAGGCGACAAGTTAAAGAAAAGCATCTCTAGTACCCCTTTATCAATAATTACCAATAGCTAAACGGGACGGGAGCCAGTGTGATATTCCCTTAGGGAGCTTATCCTGTCACGCATGTTTCCTCCACACGCGTGCGTGCGGAGTGGGCCCGCACTGAAACGAGGAAACCTGCATGACAGAAAACGTGATCTAGTTTTACGTATTAAAAAAACTACATCTGCTCCGTTTATGAATAGTTTCTGAAGGTAATGTAAACCTGAGCTCTTTTGGCTTTAAGGATAGCTATTAATCATAAAAACGTATTACTGGATTTGTCATTAACCTCTCAAGATGGAAGTGCGTGTACAAGGAGTGAGTTCATGTCGGTCAGTCATGGCCGGGGAACTCACTTATCTTATCTTATATTATATGCCTTATCGATCAGTTTACTGACGCTAGTACAAGTCACATAAGTATTTTAATTTACTATCCGTGGTACAGCTGTGTAGCGTGCGAGTAAGTATGGTTGGTAAGCGAAGGCTGATCGCGTGTAAGCTAGTGATGGGAAGTGTCGCCACACTAGCCGGATTGTACCAAGGTAATGAGAAATGATAACAAGTAGCAAGTAAGCAAAAAAAACGACTTCAAATTGTCGGCATGGGACCATGGGACCACATTGAGATGCAACCACATGGGAATTAATTCGCTTTCAATTAAAAAAATAATTTTCAAAATCGGTTCACGCAGTTGAAAGTTATGAGGTAACAAACATTGCTGGTATCTTCTCACGAGAACCAACTTACCGAACCAGCGAAAGAATCATTTTCATTATGGTTATTTATGTACCTACTTAATTTAGTATTTTTATAATATTGCTTGACATAAAATTTTGACATTCATACGAGTATGTGCTCTTTATGGTGCCTAAACTGAATAAACGAAAGTGATTCTTTGACATAAAAAAAACAAAATACAGTCGAATTTAGAACCTTCTTCTTTTTCTAAAGTCAATTACCAAAATATTTAAGTTTAACAAACCGTGAGTCATACTACCAGACTTTTTGGTTATCCTTACGAGGACGTACCCGGGACGCCAGCCATAGGACGATAATGCTGCCATTTAAAAAAAAACCTGTACCAGAAACCTACCTCAACACCTACGTAGTCTAAGAAGTAATGAGGAACCTAGATTTATAAATTATGACAAGGAACTTCCATGTGAGGTTAAAGTCATCAATATTATAATAGTAACATGTAAATGAGAGAGCCGGCATCATTTTTGTGGTCTATGAGTCACTCATAAAATCTATATAAAGAATATTCGATAATCGTCGTGGCTGTATTGGTCTTAATAACTAGTTAATCGAGTTTTGAATACATTTGTATTCATGGAACCTGTTATTTTTGGCATAATGGATATTCTATTAGATATTAGACCCTGACATTCAATAAAGAATGACTATTTTTTTAATTTGATTTGTATCTTTATTATACTTAAGTGCAATGATATTAACAATAGCGTAATTAGAAATTAAGTAGGCTATGCAAATATACTTTTTACACTAGTTATTTTAGGGCCTATATTTGCTGTTATTATACTTCGATAAGTTAGACCATTACAGTGTTAGTATTGCTTGGAGATCAAATCATCAAAAGCTTACAACTGCTTTTGCTAATATATTTTCAACCCACAGACAAGGACTGTTGTATTGTCTGTGATTCAATCATTGACATAGAATATTTGAACTGGAAAATGAAAGCGTAGGCGTAACAATGCCAATCCCACTAAGTAGTCGTCAAAAGTACTATTGGAATCCAATAGTATTTTTGAGGACCAGCGAGATCGACATAAATATATTTTTCCGAAAATGAGATTTAAACACAACCGTACATAATTATACAGAACTAAGTACAATTAAGATTATACCTGTTGTTATTTCTGGAGTCTAATCTAACAGTCCCGATTGTATCTATACTTAAAATCGACTTTGGTAATCTGAAGTTATCTTGACTGGACCATTCGATAAGCAGAGAACGAGGTTAATTAAGTTTGATCGTGTCCCATCACTATTCAATACAACTCGTTGCGTTTTAACAACGCTCCCTAGATGTCTAGGGCCGGAAAATCTATTGTTTTAATGGCGTATTTGGTGCTAAGGTCTTTGATTAACATACCTTCACGAATCAAGTCAGATAATCAAGTTGGTGTAACGAGTTATAATAAGTGGGGGAATGAATAATAGACAGACACATATATAACGCCTATTTCCCCGAAGGGTTAGGCAGAAGTGCATAACACACCCACAATTTGCCAGTATTTTTAGTCCCACGTAATAGGTGGCAAGCTTATTGCCGTCACCGGGCACACATATAATGGGTTATGTCCAAAATGGCCGAATGAATTTGATTAAAACTAGCAGCTATATGTAATTTAAAAAAAAAAAAATTAGAAACCCGTTAGCTTGTGATGAAATTTTGATGAAAGGCAACAAAATCTTACGTGCCAGCCGCTATGGCACAGCCAATTAAAGTCCTGGGCGTCTCGGACTATACGGAATGAATAATGATTGAAGGAATGAAGGAAACTTTATTTTACGATAGCTATAATATCTCAATAGTTAATGATTTAGGCGGGAAATGTTAATAGAGCAAGATCCGTTTTGGTTTGAAGCAGTTTAAAGTGTCAATTACGATAAATAAGGTATTGGCGTGGCTTATGATAAGTCGGCGGTAATGACTGGATACCTATTTATGATTTTACGTTCTAATTGTTCCGGTGATAGATGGGTAGGACCAATGATATGTCTAGTAGCTATAAAAAGTTAAAAAAAATTTTAGGACGTCTTCGGCAGGACAATGTACGTTTTTTTTACCTACTTAAGATTACGTGATTCGGTGTTCCGCCCGATCAGTCGCTTACCTATTAGTATGCGTAATCAATGAATATCATAGCGATGTTTTTTTATTTTTTTTTTATTTTTCACAGTTGGACAAAGTCCGCCGGGCGCCACTGGAAATACCAGGTGTGTACCAGTGACGTCCGCAGCAATGGACATGGGAGCGGCCGCGGTCTCGCGGAATAAAAATAAAACGATGTATTTTAGTTCAGAAATAAAACTATCAGAATTAAAAATGCACATAGGTACCAGCCATTGTTTATTATCGATCTTTTTTCTAGCAACCTTGAGCTGTCCTCCACATTAAAAAGTCAAGATTTTATGAAAAATTAATATCATTCACCAAGGACGCCCCATCGTTAGTACATTATAGTATTGTGATATTCTATCAAGTGATAATAAGAATAAGATTAATAACAGTGGCATTAAAGGCCTCAGTACCCAGTTATACCAGAAATATTACAAAAAAAGTTGATGACAGCTGTCATCGACTTTTTTTGGGGTGGGGTGGAGTGCCATGGGTCCTCGGTTCTTATAGGAACCAATACTCGAAAGAATTCCCTGTGGCTCAGGGCGGACTTTGGCTTCCTGGGTGGCCTCTGTCGTGCGTGAAGTTGGGTCGGGTGTTATCCCGCATCTTTGGGGTCAGGCACGCAACCCTTCTAGCCTGCTTCTGTAAGCACTAGTACGGTGTCTTGCGCGGGTAGGTAGGCGTGGTAGGTTTTGGCCTATAACTTTTGACCCCTTAGGGCTAGGTCAAATTTTCGATTTTTTGGCTTGCCTCCAGATCGAGGGCTATCCATAGAGCGGTCAACCATCATTGGAGCATAAGCAGTTCACGAGAGCTAAGGGGGGACAAAAATTACATTCCCTATTTCTATATATAGATGGAGGTCGATGGTCTTGCGCGTTCGATACTGGACTGGACAATTTTGGTCAAGTCCAAATAATGCTTTCAATGTTCGCTACTCGTTCGACCATATAGGACTAGTAATATATTTTTTTCCTTTCTGTCGTTCGAATCGAATCGAATCGAAGTGCGATTACCAAAAGTCATAGACCTGTCGTGATTATTTTCTGTGGTCCATACAATGGTTATTTACAAACCGTTATAATCACATGATGACACTATTATATTTCTACGTCTATTTATTTATTTAAACTTTTTGCACAGTTATTGTACAATGGCAGACTTAATGCGACAGGCATTATCTTCCAGTCAACCTTAGGGTGATGCGGATAGATCTAGTAGTAGGTGCATAGCAGTAGTGTTGAAAAAGAAAAGAATAAAATTGGTGTAAGTAAAACTTATACAAACAAAAATTGTTATTAAAAAATATATATATATTATTTAAAATAGTATAAATACCTACAAAGCAGACATTTTTCAAAAACGGGCGGCGCCTTGACAATTCCTTAGAAATACAGTAGCACAGAATTAGAAACAACACAAATAGCCATACTTACCAAATTATTTGTACTTAGTAGCTAGCAAAGGTACCGACACCGACGACAGGCCATGATACGAATATAATAAAAAAAAAAAACCATACTATTTAAATTTTGCTTGGAATTATAAATCATGAACGCTGCAAGCAATGTAAGTAGGTACTGTTTTGTTAAACTAGGTAAATTGCTTAACACTTAAGTAATAAATATAAAAAAATACGTTTTGTGGAATTTCTATTAAATATATGAAAACTATATTTTTACTACTGTATTATATATTTTTTTTATAATTTTTGCTTAAGGATTTTTGATAGCCGATTCAGGAGTTTTTATTTTTTTCTTATTCCAATTTTAAAATATTTGAATTTAGTTTTTATTAATAATTTTGACAGAATTGTTTCTTCGTTTTGAACTGAACAAAAAGCCTAAAATTTAATTCAATATATCAATATTTCAAATCAACTTAGTAAGTATTGTTCTTTCATAATATACATTGTTGATGTTATTGAAATAACACACCGCAAACACAATTAACAAAGATATCACTCATCATTCATTATAATCTCATCACATTTTACGTAAGTGAATATTCATAATGTGTTCCTTTCTACGCTCTGCTGTCATGTCATGTGACCGTGGTTATAGAATTCTATAGTGTATCATGAGAACAATAATTATACTGCACTTTAAAGGTTCAAATTATAGCTGTGAGTTCAGATTTGTTAGCAGTAAAATCATCACGTACATAATGCAATGATTTTCAGGTTAAACACATTTAAATAATGTAATTTTATATTTACCACGAAGTATAGTTACATCAACTACGCGCGTAGGAATGCCTAATATTATTTTATATTCATTATTCATAGCTTAGCACATTCTAAATCCAAATTAGTATTTGATTTAAAAAGTAGGTAGGTATTTATCGCCAGTATTTGTGTAAAAAGAATAGATACATAGTTCTTTTTTCAAATGGTTTCAGAACGTGAATCCAAATTAAAAAAAAAATTAAGACTAAAAAGAAAGCCTCGATTTAGAACTCTTTTTCAATGGGTTTTGCCAAAAGTTTACTGCATAGAAAAAGTTTAGGACCATATGGAGGAAACAGCTGTTGGGGTTGTATGCGGCGGCTTGGAACGGGACATCTGGCTGGAACAATAGGAGCGAAAGGTGTTACTTACTGCAATTATGTCCTATTAAGTATGTCATAAATTAAGCCAATGGCGGTAGAGTAGAGCTAGTTGAGTCAGCTTGTGACCACGGTCCGATGTAACTCATTCGAAACGTCAGGCCAAAAATAAGGTAAATTTCTCGGTTTAAGTCCCGGAATCATTAATACGTAGGTCACACTATAAGTTTTGCGTAACTTAAAAAAACAACATGTTAAAACGAAAATATTATGTTTATTGCTTTTCAAAATACTCTCCTTTACATTTTAAACATTTTTTCATGCGATTGAACCATTTTTTAAAACAGGAGGACCACAGATCTGAAGGCATGTTTTCTACGTGCTGATTGAACGCTATCACTGCCTCTTCGGAGTTGGTAAAAGTGAAACCTCTCATCAAATCTTTGATTTTGGGGAACATACAGAAATCACAGGGTGCTAGGTCGGGGCTCTGCGCAGGATGGGTGACGAGTTGTACTTTTTCGGAAGCTAAAAATGACTTTGTTTTGTTGGCCGTGTGTGAAGAAGCGTTGTCATGATGTAGGAGAACGTGGCTTTTGGGTCGTCTTTCGCGAACTTTTTCTAACACCCTGGGTAAACAAATGGTAGAATACCACTCGGAATTAACACTCTTTTGATCTTCAAGTGGAATTGTACAGATGGGACCCGTAGCTGAGAAAAAAAACGCGATCATTTTTTTAGCAACGTTTCTCGCCTGCCTCACTTTTGTTGGCTTGTTCTCATTTTCAAACACCCATTCACAAGATTGCTGTTCTTTTTTCGGGTTCAAAACAATAAATCCACGTTTCGTCTCCAATCCTGTGACAATGTCATAAACAGCATTAGAATGTCCGTGGTCGTACTTCAGTAGCATATGTGAGCACCATTCCACGCGAGCCCGCTTCTGCTCCGCTGTCAGTTCATGAGGGATCCAACGATAACAAAGTTTCCGAACTTTCAATTCTTCGTGTAAAATTTTCTGGATTTGACTCATACCAATCCCCAATAGTCCTCGAATTGTCTCCTAGGTAATCCGCCGGTTTCCTTCAATTAACCGCTTAACAGTAGCCACATTATTTTCGTTGATGGCAGTTGAAGGCCGCCCTTCACGAAATTCGTCATGTAAAGAAACTCGAGCTCTTGAGAGAGGTCGAGTTTGAGCGGCACAGTCTTGCGGAGAGAGAGAACTTTTAAAATCATAAAAAATCATCGCTCTAAAATCTTTTCGACTTAATTTCATTTTCGTTGCATACGTAGAACTTTGATGTGTGATAAAAAACAATTGACAAATGATTTCCCGCCAATTGTTTTTTTTATTACTAAGAAGGTTGCAACGTTTAAAAAAGTATAACATTCGAAATTCAAATAGTTCCGATTAGTTAGAAGTGCAAAACTTTTAGTGTGCCCCATGTAGTACCTACACCTAATGGATTCCGAACGCGAAAATCTTAACTACATTATTTGAGTTATAATAATATAAGACAGTTTTTAATAATTATTATGGTCACAGATTAGGGAGGAAGCTATGGTTAACGCACAGAACAAATCGTTAAGAGGCGGCAGCAGCATTTTAGACGTCACAACGATATTCCATATTTAAAGTAAAACCTACTTTACTTAACGGAAGCATTTTTGTTTTTTTTTTGTTTGTCAGTGCCTCGACGCTTGATAGGCATGTGCACCACTTGCAGGTTAGCTTGGGCCTTTAAGATGTTGGTACACCTCAGTCAAGTAAGCAAAAAATTGTTGACAATATTCTTATATCAATAAACTTCTATTATTTATTGTCATCAATTACTCTGTGCTGAATAAAAAATAACATTTATTATGAGACAATTCACGACGTGGTCCTTTATTGCCTGCCACTTTATTACAGCATGCATTGAATGCACTTAAAATATTTCAACTAAATACCTAACTACTTACATACGGCACGTTAATATTTACAAAACAGTTCAAAACACATAAAAAAAAGTAATAAACCTTCGAATTAATACTTAAAATTACTTAGTTTCATTGTAGTGAATCACGTATTGTGAACTCGACAACGTGTAAAAGACTGGCCGGTAGACAAGACTGGGTTTAAATCTACCAATCAGAATAAAGCTCTTCTAACAAAGGGTGTCTTGAACTCAATTTTCTTTGAGATTTCGTCACTTCATTCGATAATGTCAATCCATTGCTGTAAGTATCTCGCGGTTGATTTGCGATGATGAAAACTGTGTCCCTCAAACTAATTAACCTAAACTAATCACACTTATTTATTACTTAAAACATTTTGTTTCTCAAGTGGAATTTTTCAACATTTAAAATTGCACGCATGTTTTTTTTAACCCTCAATGCTAAACTCCGTTCTGAAACTAGAAACTTAAACGACAATAAAAATCTTTTTGGACGACGTTGTTTTATACGAGTATACGAATTAAAAAAAAAATCCGATAACTATAGTTGCTATAATATAAAAATTCGTATGTTTATTTTTTACTAGTGGTCGCCCGCGACTTCGTCCGCGTGGTAATTTGGATGTTTTCCCGTTCCCGTCGCACCGCGTCATATTTTGAACAATTCACACAATATCTTTATAAATTGTAGCCTATGTGTTATTCTGATGTATAAGCTATATTATTGCAAAGTTTCATTAAAATCCGTTCAGTAGTTTTTACGTGAAAGAGTAACAAACATCCATACATACATACATACATACATACTCACAAACTTTCGCGTTTATAATATTAGTAGGATAATGTCCACAATAGAACGAGGTTAAATTTGGAACTGACCTTCTAAATTACGTCGCAACCGTATCGTCTGTCAATTACCTATCCTATTTTAAACTATCTGTGTTTGCAACTTCGCTTGCAAGCTTGGCAATATTATTTCTCATCCGCGGGATACATTATCGGGATACCAAAGTAAATACTTAGCTAACTGGTAAACTAATTACGTTCCATATTTCATCAATAGTTTACTACTAGAGAGGTATGTGGAAACATACTTTTGCTTTCACATCTCTTAAGAGTATAAGTAGGATATTGAACAATAATATTGTAGTTGTCGTGAACGCACGTGTTATGCCACATATCCATTTTATTTCTGCAATAATCAGTAATGGGGTTTCGATACATACACGAGAGAATAGTGTTGTAATTTATGGTTCGGTTCTATGTACTTAATCAAACGACGCGATAAAATGGCAAATAGTTGAAATTATACATAGTTTAGACCAAGCTTCAAGGTTTAGACTGATGATGAGACTCATAGATATCTTTTTAGGGTTCCGTACCCAAAGATTAAAACGGGAACCTTATCATTAGTCCGTCTGTCTCCCAGGCTGTATTCCATGAACCGTGATTGTTAGACGCATACCACTGCGCCACCGAGGCAGTGCCCAACATCATGCTTTACTTAAATACATGATGAACAAACACACTTATTTATTTATTTAACTAGTGGTTCTGTGAACAGTAGACCTCGCGTTATTTTCGCATTTCCCCCCCCATTTTCCCCCCAATCCAAAAATCCCTTCGACAAAAGTTGCGCCTTGCAACAAAGAACACTTGTGCCAAATTTCATGAAAATCGGCTGAAAAATGCGGCCTGTAGACCGGAACTGACACACATACCAACAACGCCAAATCGGCTAGTCCTCGAGTTAAAACTGAGACGCTTCGCTCGCTCGGTCAATTAGATAACTCGAAAACTTTTTTATAAAGGTACAAGATAATGTGATACTAGGTACATCAAACACTGTAGCTATTTTGAACGAAATTTACGTAGACTTGTACTAAAATTAGTAAGGTAATTGTATAGGTAACTTGGGTACCTACTTATCGAAAATAAAATAAAATATAAAACACTTAAAAGACCAGAAGGCTCGTTACTATTTGGCACAAAGAATAAGCATTGCCATATAACGTGGCAATGCTGCCAGCCTTCTCGGAACATTGCCAGTCGGCGACGAGGCGGAGGAATTCTTTGACGCATATTAGAATTTAGTTGTAATCTTAGTAGGTATAATTAGAATTGGTAAGTACATATTTAGTTAGTTTAAATTGTAATGTTTATAATTAAATTGTTTATATACTTAAAAGATAAGTACACTATTCCACTGATATATGTATTACATTTCCTTTAACCTTACATATTTTAATGTTTTAAACTTTAATAGAAATGCTAGTAATGGTAAATTGTAACTTGGAAAGCGATTGCTAGTATACTTTAAAATATAAAGACACACATATCACGCCCATATCCCCGAAGGGGTAGACAGGTGCATTGCACACCCAAAATTTGCCAGTATTTTTAGTCGCATGTATAGGGGGCAAGCCTATTGCCATCACCGGGCACATTTATATTGGGTCATGTCCAGAATGGCCGAATGAATTTAATAAAAAGTAGCAGCAATATTGAAATTTTGAAAAATAAATTTTAAACCTGTTGCCTTGCGATGAAATGTTGATGAGAAGCAATAAATTCTTACGTGCCAGCCGCTATGGCACAGCCAATTAAAGTCCTGGGCGTCTCGGACTAAAATATAAAGAATACGTAACTTAACAAGAATGTTTCTGAAATCTGTAACATTAAAGTAGATTTCCTGCCGATTCGCTTCGTTTAATTTAATATCGTACAAGGTTTGTAAAAACACACGCAATGATTACTCTGAACTAATAAATTATAACTTTGTTATTCTAAAACCATATTTTACAAATCGCAATTAGGTTTATAATTGTTTGCTTATGATCTAACAACACAAACTCTGATTAAACAGACTAATCGCTACAAATTATAAAACAAAGTCCTCTTCAGCGTCTGTCTATTCGCGATAAACTCAAAATCAAATGATCCGATTTTCATGCAGCTTTAACTAATGGATAGAGTGGTTATCGAGGAAGGTTTTAGTATATAATTTGTCACGGGAGAAGTAATGGGCGTCCGCTAGTAATACATATTTATTAATTCCCGTGATGGATGGTTTCCGAACAGTACCCGGAATATCTTAACTAGTTGCCCAACAGAACGGCAAACAGTTCAACAATGCAGTTGGGCCCGACCTTCTCAAAGACCTATCCTCCTAAGGCCGTAGCAGTTCAGCAACGAATGTTAAGCAGCAATTTTATTTTTAAATCCAGATTTCTGCCATTAAACATATCTCAGAGACGACCAGGTTGATTCTGTCCTTCAATAGTTCTTAACACTAACTGTCAAGGACTTGATGATAATTACACGAACAATATCGACCACGTTGGACATTACTAATCTATGAAATGACGTCAATCCCCACGACCTTCAAGTGAACAATCATATCTATAATAGAGCCTTACATAATCAATACCCTTAAACCAATGAAGCACATACCTGCAAATGTGTCATTACATTATGAATCGTGTACAGTGGTTAAGAATATTTTTCTGATTCCCACGGAAACATCATAATACCGAGATAAAAAGATCCCAAATTGTCAATTCTGAATTTCATCAGCAACAAACATAAACAAACATTTCAAATCGCATTCTAAAAAAACGCACGTCCCTAATCGAAGCACTTATTTTTGTTGTCTATGAAGAACCAGTTAAGAAAAAAAATCGTTATTCGAATTTAGAACGGTTTCCATTACCAACTCCTTGTATGTGAAAGGTCAGGTTCGAACAATGGTTGTAAACCTTCAAGTTGTACAAACATAGAACGCTGCTGATCAATCGATAAAGCGAACGTATGTCATGGGAAAATTACCTACTGAAAAACTGTTTTAAGAAATGTTTTTTACCTGAATTTTGATTGAAAAACTTCTCGAATCAATGACTAAAACTTGTGAACCCAAAACCCCAGTAAAGGTCATCGTACTTCGCCATTGTGATCACAAATCGTGATAACATTTTTATTTGATTCCATTCAGCGTTTTCTATGCCAATGAACGTATGGGAACTAGGTATATTGTGGGCGTGTATTGACCTAATAACGGCATTTTGTCAATTTTGATACCATGTCATTGAGTTATGTTAAAAATCTATATATTTAATACGAAAATTAGTCTGTCTGTCCGTCGCGTTTTTCAATTATAATTAATAATACATACATTTGCATGAAATATTATTTTTTATTTTTTTTTTTATTTGTGGCGATACAAAGATCGCTGGGATAACTAGTATTTGCTTAATAGGTACCTATGTTATCCTGATTTCGATCCTATTATTTTATCAACATCAGTTCACATCAAGTCACTTTCTCTGAAATGGCTAGTCGATTATCAAGATTTTGTTTTTGGTATTGGTATAGTGAGAATGGAAGTAATTTATGCTTCCGATTGTCGACACTTGGTGGAACATATAGTAATACAAATACTTATTGTATATTATTTTACTTAGAGCTCAGAACAAAGCTTGCCTGTTCAATGCAACAATTTTATGTAGGTATATTTAGGTCATAGAGTTCATAGACTACGAGTATATAATGTACAATACAATCAATCATTTGTGAATAAGTCTACAATTTAGGTTATTATATACATACCTCATATTTGTATATACTTATCATAGCATAAATACAACAAATATTTCAGCTCATATTTCGCACTTGTAGCACATAGCCCATAAGTTGGTAATTATCCAGCAAAAGAGCTATGACCGGCCCATTTTGCTATGTATGGCTAATTTGTTTGCGTGTCGGTCAATGTACTGTAAATAAGGTGCAATGAGTGTTCTCGCGTGAATGGTATGGTAAGGTAAATGTAGTTAGGCACAAAATAGGGCATTGTTTCGAATAGTGTAGGTATTTGTTAGAAAATTGACAATGGAATACTTTTTGGGAAGAATATCTAGGAAATAAAATTACAGAACTTTTTTGCGTAGGAGGAAAACGGGATGACTTATGTATTGAAACCTGAAACTGAATTCGTGGTACAAAAAAATATTGTGCGGTCGGGGGATCGCCCGTCAGGAACAAATTTACTTACGTTTTTTCTTCAAATCCGAATGCAAAAAAGAGACGGACAGAGAGAGAGAGAAAGAGAGAGCGCACACGCATACCTACAAACACAGCATACAGCGTTTCCTTACGTGACGATTTCTACTAAATCACACTGCACGTAAGTCGCGTTAAGGAACTTCCAAATGCGGGAAGAAATCGGGTGCACCCTTATTTAAGGCACCAAGATCTGAAATGTCAAGCCAACCTCACCTGTAGATGGTATACCTGCTGATTCACGGCCGAAACTCTTACCGGTTAGCGGCAGTAGGTGATGTCGGATTAACAACGTTACTGGTGAAATGGAAAAACTGTAAACAAAGAAAACCACGTCTTCATCCCAGAAGAGTTAGTTAAAATCGTTCAATACGCCCAGATTTCGCCAATCGTCGAATATGGATTAAGCCTATTGCTGTTTCCGAGCACTTCCAGTATCTCTTTCGGGGATAGGATTATATGTAGGTATGTGAAATAAATCAATGTATGTAACATGGAGGCATGATGAAAGTTGTTTCTTGGTCAACGCACGCGATAATGGCGGCGATTACGATTGAGAGCATGACTTATTGTCTTCGATTACTTTGTTACAACGCATTGTTTAGACAACATTACTGGTTTTACATGACTTTATTTTACTGAAACCAAGGTTTCCTGAAACCATAGATTAAATAATACCGTACTAGAAAGATGTCCCATCCCTATATAGAAATATGGCCGTTCCTATACCGACTCATAAGTTATTTTCCTAAGGACTTGGGTACCTAATAGGGAATAACCATTTGGAAATTTACGACTATTAACATATATACATACAGACACGCCTGTTTCCCATTGGGGTAGGCAGATTTCTATGGAATTCCGCTTGTTACGATCTTGGCATATTTCTTTCGCTTCTTCCACTTTCAGAGATAGTTTTTTAATTTGTTAATACTGATCAGTGTCCATCTTTCGTATTTAATCCTATCGCATCATAACATACCTATACTCGTAGGTATATTATAGTAAATAAGGCACCTGTCGCTTCCGTAGATCTTTTAAACTACGCAACCGATTTGATCCAGTTTTTACCAATGGATAGAGTGGTTCTCAAAAGGAAGGTTTTTGTGTATATAATTTGACAAGAGGTGAAGTCGCGGGCTTCCGTTAGTATATTATAAGTACACGTGGAGGTATTACCTATGTGCTTATTACTACTTCCATGATAATAGTTAATCGTTAGTAGCCAGCAAGGACGAATGATTGTAACAATAATCGAGCACCATGTCAATAATTGCTAATAGTTTTACAAAATAAACCACAAAAAATACGGATGCATAATACGGATTTAGTCCGTTTCAAGTTAGTTAAACTTAACTACTATAAAATTAACCGTACCGATCAATACAAGGTCAAGTCACAAGTGAACGTCTTACTTCATGATTCATGTCATATAATGAAGGCATAAAGTACAAGTGGCAGTGCGTAAATCGAATTTTTTTTTTTTAAATTGGGTCTTAATTATCAAATTTTAAATTTGGAATGTTAAATGAATAGATACAATACATATTATTTAGCGCGGTTGTAGAGAAACATTTGGCAGCTTTTTTATTCATTGTCGAGTATTACCGATTAGAACGTAGTGGTCATTGCTTTTTAAATCTTAATTTTACATTTAAAGAATATACTTACATTACCTATCTCAAATATTGGATAGAAACAGGCGTTACTTGGCGAAAATCCATGACAAAACAATGGTAAGTAAAAATTTTTTAAGAAGAAACTTTTTAGCATTAATTAATAGCATTAATTTTTCGCAGAATCAAAAGGACAACAAAACGTCGACAATTGTTTCGCCTCTAAACGAGGCATTATCAAGACTGTCTCAGAGAGAACAGCCTTGATACACACAGGCTGTTCTCTCTGAGTTCTCTCTGCGAAAAATTAATGCTATTAATTAATGCTAAAAAATTTCTTCTTAAAAAATTTTTACTTACCATTGTATTACCTATCTGTCTAATTTATTTATCACACAAGAAGGTGTGAGCGATAGTTAATGTATTTCTTTTGAGATAATCCTTCACAGGGAATTAGGTACGCAAAATAGGTACTTACCAACTATGATTGTGTATTATATAAGTACGTTATTTAGTACAAGTAGTTTGATTTAAACAGAACCTCTGTGTGTGTAAAGAAGATGACTATTTCTTTATAATTTATGTACAAAAAAGACATGCTTTTTATATCAACGGTTACTCACTACCTAGATTTTTTTTCATTACGTACATATTAGGGAAATATGATCTCACTGTTGACTCAATACAAGTAATAATATATTCTCCAGATTGGTTAGATAATTGCCGTGAGCCATAATAAATGCGGAATAACATATTTGAGAAAATATCCAACTCACGACTGTTGAATGTGGGACATAAAGTGTTTTCAGTAAGTATTCAAGAAGGATGTCTGTGCGTTTTTTCCCGGAAGATGTACACAACACGTATAATAATGTGAACTCAAGTAAACTTTTCTCTGAGTTATCATCATCCAATAAGCCTTTTCCTAACCCAGATGGGGTCGGCTTTCCAGTGTAACGGCGAACTTCAATATATTCCGTAGAGCGTCTGCCATCTGACCTCCTCAACCCATGGCCGATAGATATCATAGCTTTGAAGTTAGACCAGTCAGGTTTTGTTTTAGTGCTGCAAATATCCGTAACGACTGCCATAGATCGTATGACAACCGGGACCGACGGTTAAAGGTCGAAACACACATATCAGTGAATCCTTAGTTGCGTCCGGCATGCGGCACAGTTCAGTATCAGTGCAAAATATTCTTCCATACATTGTCTATGAACGTGTCGGTGTCAGTGTAATGACCGAGTCCTATTGCCAATTTGACATTGGCATGTGGGGACGCGTTCATGTTAGGCGTTAGGCGACTCATGTATTTCGTTTGTCCGCATACTCCTCCTAAACGCCTGATAATCACCGAAAAAAAATTGATTTTAATCCGTCCTGCAGTTAAAAAAAAAAGTTTGAACATAAAAAAATAAATCGTTGTCGTTCGAAAATTTAACACTTCGCTCAGTTTTTTGCAACAGCAGCATGCATTGCATACCTAGTTTATTTAATTTATTTATGTACACACAATATACAATATTGTGAATGCAAACATTATATACATGTATATAAAGGCTCCATTTGTCTCTAAAGAGATATTTTGTTAATATATTTAAGTAAAGGATTAAAACTATATATTAATTATATTACAATCTAGCCTATTGACTAATGTGTAACTTATTTTGACCTAATATGCTATGTAAACAATAACTAGGTATGCAATACATGCTACTAATTGCAAATGTTGAGCGGAGCAAATTTTCTTAATTTTTTTTATGCTCTATTTTCATGATTTCTGAGATATGCGCTCCCGGGTATGATGTCGACCAGCATGCCGAATTTGGTCAAAATCGGTCGAGCCGTTTCGGAGGAGTTGGCACACAAACGATTTACACTTGTCGTCTAAGATAGAGCTTCGCTTCGCTCCGCTCAACTAAGAACGTGTCCAATAACACTTTCCTTAGAGTATGTTAAGGCGAAGACACGCTGTACATGTGTTCTTATCGTGACACTTATCACTATATTTATTTTAGTTCGTCACTATAATACTAAACTAACTCGAACAGTTTGGCCCATTTTAGTCTTCTCAATAATTCAGTGACATAGGAAATGTATAAATGAATATTTTGCACTGAAAAATCACTGATACTGAACTGTAATGTAATTCTAGTTCTTATATAAACATTTGAAGTTGAAACAAGTTGGGTGTACGTATAATGTTTACCTCTGTATTAGAACCCCAGTGTTTTACTCGTTCTGTGGACTATTCGTAACTCATGGCTGCACAAAATTACGTATAAATAATAAATAAATAGTAAAAATGTTTATTGATGCCATAATCCTTTACAAAAAAAAAAAAAAACGCGCGAACTTTTTTCGTCGCTACTACATTTCTTTTTTTTAATATAGAAGTCGATGAAATTTATTATTGATGCCTCGAGAGTAAAATATTTTTTCTCAGGCGACGTACTTTGAATCCAACGCTACGCTCGGGATTCTACTCCAGAATCCAGATTCAGATCAGATTCAAAATAGCACCTTCGACAACAATATATCATTTTACTGCCTTGTCATAAAATCTACTATTAGGATTGGGTTAAGTAAGGTTTATTAAGTTAATATGGAACAGAAATCAGGCATAAATACATACACAACTGTAAATTAATGATAATCTGCGTCCTATACATTTAATCTATTGTACTGATTAAAGAAGATATATGTGATAAAAAACCAATTTTTCCATTTTTGTCAGTTACCTGTATCCCTTTTGTGCGAATTTCACAGATAGGTTAAACACAATTCAGGGCAATATAATAGGATGTGTTTCAATAAAATCGGATTCCATAAAAAATGATATCGTCGGAGTTGCGAGCTAATAACTAGTTGTTAAAAAAATACAAATATGATTCTCTCGAATATTGATCTTTAAACCTTAAGTTTGCCAAGTTCTCCCCTACTATGTACCACACGAGCGATGCCGTAAACATCAACAAATACAGTCAGCAACATCAGTCAGCCTGTAATTATGTACATTGTGGGAAATTGTAATGCAACACCCGCACGTAGGTTTAGGTATCATTTCCTTGTACGCTGCAACAGAGCTATTATTATTTAGCAATCGGTACGTATTGTGTTTGTACGTAATTTGGGGAGTCATTAATTTAGTAAATGCTTGCTCTAGTTACGTGTAAATAAGGGCAATTATTATTGTAATACGTACCTCACATAATACTTATATTACAAAAGCTACATACAGACAATTACAAACAAACCTCAAGGTAGCCAGTTGCCTGAAAATACAACCCAGGAAAATTATCCTGGCATAAAAGTGTGAGACGACCGGACCACAATTGTGGGAAAAGGGCAGTATTAATAATATGACAGAGGTTACATAACTGCAAAGGGACAAGTTCTTGAGTTGAACATTGCAGCCGAAATTATCATTTAAACTAGTGGTCGCTCTATGGTCGGACAGTAGACCTCAGTGAACGGAAAAAAGTAGTCCTCGCGAACATGAAATCATTTTTTGGAATGAGCCCCCCCCCCCCCACTCCTTCCTAATAATCTGGCTGCGTAAACTAAAATCGTATACAGTGCATGCAACTCAAACTTTAATTATAAGTGCTACTCCACTTTTATTGAGGAGCTTTTTTTAATGCCGCCCCTACGTCCATTGCCTCTGTTGCACCCGGCGGTACTATTGAGAGTAGCATTTCGATAGATGTGCTATCCAATATATTTTTGTATTTCAAAGCAATTAGTTTGCTTAAACTATTCTTAAAATATTAAGAAAGAAATTATACATAGATCACAAAAACAGATATCATCGGCAGGACTCGAACCCATAGCCTTTCCCTAACAGGGGGAATAATCTGACCACTGAGCTACGATGACCAATACCGACAACATCAAATTTTTACTTTATATCATATTCATAATTTCTAGATCGCGCTATTAAGTTTAGCGTTGGATCCATTTGCGATGTGCTATCCAATCCAATACTAAAATATAACTTAAAACCTGTAGTGCCAGATTATCGCTTGAACAAAACGAATTCTAGCTTCAATATTGGTTAAGACATTTTCCTTTTCCCAAAGGTGTTTTACAAGATATAATTTTCTAACTCATCTTAGTTAACTAACTAGACCGCATTGATGCCTTGACCTGTAATATCGTAAGAATTATGAATTATGAAAAAAAAAGGTATATAACCAGGTTATGTAGTAGAGTTGCGGTTAACCGCTGCTATTGCATGAGTTTTGTTTATCAAAGACAATAATCTTGTTACGTTAGATATTGTAGGCGAATTGTGCTATTATTTCTACCATGAAATGATGGCATTGTTTTAGAATTCGCTCGTGCCAAATATGACCAAACCCTAAACCGAAACTTTTTCAGAAAAGTGATTTTAAAGGCTTACGGCAAATACGTTTTCGTAAGTCTATATTACCGAGCTTAAGCAAGTTAGGATCGTACCAAATTTGGTTAGGTAGAGGGGGAACATGTCGCCTGATGAAGGTGAGCGCTGACTAGTCGCAAGGTGGCTATGGCTACCCTAAACCTAAAACTGAGTCGCCTGCTATGTGTTATTCACTTTATCACACTATAAATCTGGTGGCGGCGCCCGCGTGAATCCTTGGAGTGCATACTTAGTATTTATTTTATTTACTTATCAATACATACATGTATCATTACAGGATACCCTAATTCGATACTGTAGCCTCTATTTAAAGAAAACACACACACACACACACTATACTAATTCAATTTTACATTAATAACATATAAGTGGTAGCCTTTATGACTAACCCTACCCCGGTGACAACTCACGTCTGTAGCATATGACCAGTAATGCCATCCTTGTGAACTCACTCTTAGCACAACAGAACAGATCCACCTCCGCAGCTATCACGTTCAGCGTGCGTATGGCGCGTGTTAGGGGCGCCTCGCCTAACAGATTAGTTCTGCCTCGCGGCACCACAAGTATGTATTAGATCTCATCTCAAGTGTCAATTCAGAAAATGGTATTTTCATGTGCTAACCGAATCTCATTCTATAAAGGTAAAGAAGAACTTTGTGAAGGTTTAGAATAAGAGGGATGTAATATTATTACCACATGTTTAATCTGAAACCTATAAAGGCAAGTAATAGTTGTCTCAGCACACAGTATGAATTCGTCACATTTGGTGTCAAGACACTAAGTTCATGGGGCCACGGTGCGCATCAGCTCTTCCCGCAACTGAGCAAGCGTTTGAGAGAAGAAACTGGTGATCCCTGCGCAGGAAGGTTTCTCGCGCAAAGACTATCCTTAGCAATCCAGCGCGGGAATGCTGCCTGTGTTATGGACACTGCCTAGGGGATCCGGTTTTAGTAATTTATTTTAGTGTTATTTTTAGATAGGAAGTTAGTTTTATTTTATGTTTAAGTTTATTGTTTATTTTCTGATGTATACCTACAACTTCCGATACCTATCTAATATATCTGAAACCTTAATCCACATTAATTTATGAGTTAGTTGCATCGCTGAGTTTAAAACAATTATACATGGACTGTTGCAACTGTTCTCTTGAAAAGTGCCCCATAGCCGGCAAGACTGGCTACACTAGCATACGAATGTGGGGTTTTTTCTTTCTTTTTTTATATTGTCTTCGCCAAATTGACGCCGCCCGCCTGGTGGTAAGTCGTGACGACGTCTAGCGATTGTGGGCCACTCTCACAGCACACAATACTATAGAGAGTGGCCCTCAACTTGACGACCTACCGATGTGCCTCTTCACGCTCCGCTTAAAGAACCCAGGCTTATATGTGGGAGAAAACACGTGCACAGGCAGGGCGTTCCAGGCCACTATCGTTCGGCAGAAAAAACGAACGTTTAAAACGCTCGGTTCTCGCGAACATGCTATCCACTGTGTGGGAGTGGCATCTCGGCCCGTCACGCGTTGTTCGGGATCGAAGGAAGAGGGTGGGATCAGATTGAAGAGCTCTTCA